>CAKMYF010000005.1:0-249627 GCA_929108375.1 Gymnoscelis rufifasciata | reverse complement strand
CGAGACAAAACGCTCGTTTACACTACATTTTTAAATTAAAAAGTATCGTTGAATCGGTCATAAAAATATCGTCGATACCGATATATCGGCTAACCCGAAGTATCGCCGATATATCGGTATCGGATGCATCCCTAATTGTTACTTAGTTTGTAATTTAAACCAAATGTGCTGTCTTTTTCCTATTTGACTGTTTTATATAACTATTAACTTTTTCTTATATCTGTGGAAACTTATAATTAGCCGTTAGTTACACACTGTGTTTAGTATTTAGTTACCTAGCTGTTAGTTTTCCTAAAATTATAAAATAAAAAAAAAATAAAAAAATAAGTACCTTATTGAATGAAACATTGACAATGTGATCACAGGCTTCGGTTGGTGTGAAAGACACTGTGAATCAAGCATTACCCTGTAAGAAAAAAGGTTACAAATTAAGACATTTCATGAACTATGATGTGCTCATAATTTGTTATGCTTGGTTGAGGAATTTCTATGCCTTACTACTTTAAGTACTAATTTTACATAATTTTCTTATTGTTTTTATTTGTCTAATGGAATGGTCATCAAGATATATACAAGATGTATGCAAGATATAAATACAGACACATAGAGTAGAATTTAAACTTCTTTTTTTACTGCCAGAAATATCATAAAACTTGGGAAAAGTGGCAGAGTGGAAATATGGCATACAATTAATTCAAAAAGGACTTACCAGTGGATGAACCTGTGTTGGTATGTTCAGTCCCCGAGCAGAAACAGTTATTTCCAGGTTTCCTTCTCCAGCCTGAGCAGCATCCACAGCTAATTGGACTGATACTCCAACTCGGGCTGATGTACCTCCATTGACACTGACTAGTTTACCATCATAAGCTTTGCAGACAAATGGTGTGCCCTAGAAATTATAACTATTTATATAATATGTTTCTAATTGAGCATGCAAGGATCGAGGGAATGTATTGATTTGATTTCAAGGTGGCTTTAGCAAATGTAATACATATCTAACAAAATAACAAGGTCAAAATATCTTACAAAATTTATACACTTCAATGAATTAAATAAATTTAGATCCACCAAAAGACAAGACACTAAGAGTTCACTTATTATTAGCATTTAAAAATACTTTTGTCCTTTTTATTGGAAACAAATTACAATAAAATAGTTTCAGATAACCAGGGTACTACAATACTTTTTGTTGAGAATTGATTTGGGAGCCTTCCTTGCTAAAGTCTGGTTGTTATACTGCGCGGTAAGTGTATGCGGGCCGACATTCTTCGGAGTAAAGTTAGCCACCAGACCGCTGACCGAGTCGCCGGTCAGTCTCACTGGGACTTCGCCCCTTGGACCTCTCACAGTCACAGTCAGCTCCCCGCCGGCTGAACCTTCCACTTTTACTGAACATGACGCTGTTTCACCAACGGGGATGAGTTCTGTTTGTAAATAAAATAGATGAGTTTGTTTTCTAGCGATTTTCAGTTGAGAAGTATGTGTAAGTCAGACAGAATGATAATATACATTGATTGATGAGGTTGGATGAGGTTGTTGTGATTCTTGCTTGGTTTAAAAACAACAATTATGTTTTCAGTTCAGTTTCTTGTAATTGGACTTTGCGCTTGAAGCGACAATTTGCCAGTGTCGAGTTAAATAAAATTATAAAGTGTAAAAGATGTTACTCAGTTGAACGACATTTTTGATCACCCAATTATGTTTTACATTCTTAATCATTACAACTTAGCGAAAGTTAAATTCAAATTAGATTCTAACAGGCTGGTGCAAGTGTCTATGATAGAATCTGACATAAAACTTTGCTAACTTTGCTAAGGCATTGCTTTGACAAAATTGCCACCTTAGTAAAAAAAAATGACAACTTAATAAAACTAATCGCGACTATAATACTTCCAAATATTAAATACGCTTTAGTGGTTCGCAAATCTTTTTGTAACTGCTACTTCTGAGATAAGTGGTATTATTATTCTTCTTCTTCTTGTTAAATAGGTTTTATTCTTCATGGATCATTGTCAATTTGTCACCTATCAGTCTAGTACTTGACCTTTAATTATTGACATAATTATTTAAGACCGCAAATTTGTGAAAATTATGAAGAACAAAACAAATTCATAAAAATTATATTCGATGCGAAATTTGCAAGAAACTCATACAGCAGACAAGTGAAGACAAAAAGCTTATACCAAATATTTGCCCTGGATGAAGATCGGTAAGTACATTTACCATTATGTTATTTATTGCTTCTCTAAACAATAGGCGTTTTGCTTGCACGCCTATCATCGATATATTTTCATATCACAAAATTGCAAGTCCACCAGACCTAAATGGTTCTATGCCACAAATTAAATATGAATTATTCATCATCATTTTTAATATAGGACATAAGCCTCATTTCAAAATTGTATCTATAACACGATAATATGCTATGGACTGTTATTTTTATCTTTATTTGAACATAAATATAACGAAGTTGTCTCCCACATCCTCAGTTCAACACTCGGCATCTAAAACCATTAACCATCAATATGATCAGGAGTTTAAATATTATATATTAATTAATTTGTTGTTGTGCTGTTTTTCCGAATATAATTAAACTTTTTTTTCAGATGATGCATGGTCAACCTCATTTAAATGACACATTATAGGAGGAGTATCATATTCTTGGATTCATCTCGATGTGTTGAAAAATAATTTGCGGTTTTAACACACTTTGCAACAGCGGAACATTTTGTTTGATTTATCTGATCATAATACCAAAAGTTAATTATTTATTTATTCAACAACAAAATTACTTTCTCTTTCTTTACATCATGTTTCCTAATGCAATAGAGTAACTCAAAATACATTATAATTTACTATGTATTATTTAATTCAAAACAAAAGATCATGTTATCATCATGATCATGTGATAATGTTTTACATCTCGCCATAAATAATGGGTACGCACTATGAACATAAAATATTGTATAAATAAATATTTTGTTTTGCACATTGTTTTTGTACTAAGTATCCTCCTCCCTGTTCCCAATTTCAGTTTGTAGGTCCAACCTATTATTGAGAGAAACCTAAATCATCGATATCGATAAAACTCGATTCTGTACGAGTGCAACCCTATTAACCTTCTTCTTCTTTAAAATTATCTTTATGTTGGTACCATTGCTTTTAAACTTCTAACAGATTATTTAATATGTTGGTGTTTCATTTATAGTAAACTTCGATTTGACATTTTGCCTTGATCAAAAAATTTCCATCCTAGTCCCGTCTCTTAAAACGTAGTGATTATATACTCTCTGGATTCTAATTATTAGAATGACCTGCCTGACTGACCTGACCTATTCTTTTATATGAAGCATGACACTGACAGTACCATATTAGAATCTGACATGACAGTGATATTATAATTCGTTTCTTTGTATCTAAACAAAAAAAAAGTGCGCTAAAATTTAAATTACAAATTGTTTCATTTTATGCTTGTTAGGCAACAAAAAAAGAATTGTAAGTTGGTACAGTTATAAAAAGTAATAAGTACGTGTAATCATAATAATTAATTAACACGAGCCCCGTTGGGGCATTACAACATAAACCTAAGACTATCTTTTAAACTAACTTATTAATTGGCAATACTGGGTAGATCTTTGATTTGTGAACATTGATTAAAAATTTGTACCTACCTAATGTAAGTTATGTTTATTAGACTTTATTTTCCAAAAATATTTAATTAAAAAGTTATTAGGTAAGTTGTTTTAGAAAATCTGACAAACCTATTTGAGCCGTATCAATGGCGACTCTCTGTGCTGGTGCAACGTGAAAGACAAAAGGCGACGATGGGACCGGCTCTCCATTGGACTTGATGTCGACTCTATGAGGTTCAGGCATTTCTGGTCGCCAGAAGACTAAACATCGTCCTCCTCCAACCACCTAGATACAATGTTTTTTTTTTAGTTTTTAATTGTTAACTTATTTTGAATAGAATAGAAAAAGAAAGGGTTTTCTTCTTGGTCTCTTTACCTGTACATGGTTTGGAACCTCTCCTTCGTTTATTGAAATCTCTAATTGACCTTCTCCAGCTGCACTGGCATCCACTAAAAATAAAACCAAAATATTTGATTCATAATATACGTATTTTTATCACTTAAATTAAATAGTATAAATTATCTATCAATTATATCTTATTACATAAATCTAAATTTAAAATTTAAGAAAAACCCCCGATTCCAATGCTTTAATTTCCTTAAATGTAAAACAACATAATATTATGTAATGTGGACGCGATGCGTTTTCATTTGATACCCCACACTAGTATATTTGCAGATTTTCGGTTTTGCTTCCCCACTCTCACCCCCATAACTTTTAAACGGCCCAACCGATTTTCATGAAACATGTCTAAGAACACTCGCGCAAGACTCACCTTTCATACAAAAAAAACTAAATTGAAATCGCTTCATCCGTTCGGGAGCTATGGTGACACAGACAGACAGACAGACAGACAGACAGACAGACACGTCAAACTTATAACACCCCTCTTTTTTTGTCGGGGGTTAACATAATCAATGAGCTGCTGAATGATAGAACATACACACACTTTCACCCATAATAGGCATACATATTATAATTAAGTATATCAGATAATGTAGTACCCGTAACACAAGCTCAGAGCTTACCACGGGGCTAGATGTTGTTGTGTGAATGGTCTGGAAAATTTAATTATTTATTTAATAGTAAACAGTACAAAAATGCATTGTTGTTTTCTTGACTATACAACGCCAATTATAGTGTTTTTTGTCTAAGATTAACGAAAAAATGGACAACCCAATATCTCAGGTACCTACTTATAATAATTAAATAGGTACTTATTTTGATGAATTATCTCGACCAGGATCTCAGAAAGAAAAGCTTCTATTTTATTTATTAAATCTATATACAGAATAAGTAATATGTTTTTAATTTGCGTTATTTGTTACAGCGTATGAATTGATTCCTACAAGGAAAGGCAAATGTCTTCTAATGTTGAATCAGTACACTTACTGTCAACAGAATCAGACCAGGAACTTCTATTGCTCAAGGAATTCTTACGGGTGTAAGGCTAAAGTGCGCTTGCCGCGCTCTTTGCAAAAATATCCCGTTACATACGGTCCCACGTCGCGTCGTGTTTCCTGCGTATGGTTGCTGTCGAGTCATCATCATCATCACCCTATTAACGTTCCCACTGCTGGGACACAGGGACTTCTCTCTTGACGAGAGAGAGATACAAATCTTCGCCGCTAATGTAAAGCCAAAGTATTTGATAAGAACAAAAATAAACAAATATAATTATTTTCCAAAAATACACAGCACAGAGACATAATAAAAAACACACAAAAACACAAATATGCTATGCTATATAGCTATGTTCTGATTACGGGGTTAGGGTACGGGTTGGTCTGGGAGTTTCCGGGGGTCTAGGAATACCTTTAGGACAAATTGATAATAGTATGCAATAGTTTTTTTTTAATTTGAGACAGACTGGATATCAATATCTGTTCATTTTTATTTTAAAAAGATATACCAATGCCACATAATGTTGTAAGTTCTTCACTCGACCAAGTTATATGAATGAGGATTCATGTTAGAACCAATAATGGTACTCAAGCTTATAATTTTGGGGGATTACGGAGTTAGGGTACCTTTAGGACAAATTGATAATAGTATGCAATAGTTTTTTTAACTATCATGATTTTAATTTGAGATGGACCGACATCAAAATGTTTAAATTTTTATTTTGATTCAGGATACTTTCAGAGCAGATTATTAAATACTAGCTGCCTGTACGGGGCTTTGTCCGCGTAATAATTAATTTACCCGCGGTAAAAAATAGCTTATGTTGTTTAAATAAAATTATATTCAATGTTTCCGGACTAGTCACACAGCATCACCTAACCGCAAACTAAGCAGAGCTTGTACTATGGGTCTTAGGTGACTGATATACTACATAGATACATTTGTTTTGTATAGGCGGAGCGCCGCGCACTCAGCGCAGGCCCACGGAGCACTAGCCGGGCTCAGTGCGGCTTATACCACGTCACGCTTCCGATGGACAGATTACTTATATATGTTTAAAGTAGAATTCAGTTTTAAAGCGATATTGAAAACCCAATACAGACCCAGCTTCGCAATTATAAACGACTAGCGGCACGCCCCGGCTTCGCATGGGTAATTATTGATCCCGGCAATAATTTGTTTTTTTCTTGCCATAAAAACCATCCTAGGACTTCTACAAACATAAAAAGAAAAGAATTGGCCAAATTAGTCCAGTCGTTGTTGAGTTATGCGCTTACAAACACAGTTTGCTATTCATTTTTATATATAAGAAGATGAAAAAAGTTGTTGTAGTGACATAACTACAATAGTTGGACATATGCTACACCGGATTTTTTTGTAGACATTATGATGTTCTTCAATATTGTTGTACATTATTTTGTTATTACACATATAGGCTTCTCATTTGTTTAACTACCTACTCGCAACTTTTATTCGTGTTGTTTGTGTATAGCATAATTAGGAAAATTAATAATTGTTGTTTAAATTAATCGCTATACCCACGAGTGAAATGATAAACCCTTAGCTTTATATGTGTTATTCTTTCACTTGCGAAATGTGTGTACATTTCGCCAGAATAGATAAGCATTAGTTAAATATGAAATTATCTATTATTTGCTTAGTAATGGATATAAAAGCTTGTTGTTCAGAAAATAATACCTGTCATTTGTATGACATAGCATAGCAACCACATTGAATTGAAGCAGAATAGTAGGGGATCTCGTTGCTAATGAAAGCAAAAGAAATAATCTCGCATCTACCACGGAAGGAAAGTATAATAAACCCGGAACTAACACCACAAAGCATTTTACACAACATAAAAAGCTTTTTTCCCCGTAATGATATTAGATGATACCCCACTAAATGAAATATTGAGGGTAATAGAAAAAAACTTCTGCAATTTATAGGGGTGGGAAAATGAGGTAATGGCAAAATAATAAGGAAGGTAGGTAGGTACGCACTTACTGAAGTTTTATTAAATACCACCCTAATTTTACGTTCTTCAACATTTACTTTACTTTGACGATAACTTCGTCACACCTTGATTTAGGTACCTACATAAACACCGATAATATTGAATCAAATTCAATTTATATTTTTTGTTTGATATAAATTGGTGATACATTATTTTCTATAATTAATTGCATAAGTTATAATTTAATGGCCGCAACTTCATAATTTTTATGAGTTTTCTCCAATAATGTAATATCAATTACATGACTCAATTTCCAAAATCGAAGATAGTATAGAAGTAGACCATAGTAGGGGAAAAGATTTCGTGCAACAATTTGGCGGTAGGTACATCATTTCGATGCGTGAGTGACGACGTACCTACTGTTTCTTATTCTTTGAGCGGACCAGTTACGCGTGTCCATTCCCCCTTCCTCGCCTACCAACGTAGTAATTATATTATCTTTGCCCCTACCTATCAGCTCAACTAAACAGTTTGGTGTTAGTAGATGCTGTGTAAACAGGGTTTATATAGAAATCTATTGTTACAGGAAGTCGCAAGATATCACCGAACTTGCAAGCAGCTGATGTGGACATTATAGATTCCAAAGTATGCGATAATCTTCTGATAAACGCTCGCAACCGCCATTGGCAAGGTTTGACGGACAATCAGCTGTGTGCTGGGCGGTTGGAAGGCGGAGTGGACGCATGTCCTAAGAAAGGGTTGGATCTTGGATTCCCAGAATGTGATATAATTACATAAATTGATTAGATAACTGGAGTGCTATTTCAGGATGATTGGACTTCGGGTACACTGGAGGGACCTTACTGGAGGGGTTGTTATTAAATTTTATAGGTTATTCCCGTCACAACCCCATTTACTTATTAACGTAAACGATGAACGAGGTAACACACTAATGACTTCAGATTGAGCTTTAACTAAACGTTCAGCCGTTATATTTAAAATTGCTTGGAGATTTCGTGTCTATTCCTGTTTTTCTGCTCGCAAGTGTACATTTCTTTGTTAAATTTAATACAATACCCAAGACAATAGACCAGTTTCGACCGCTGTTGCACTGACCGGTGCAGCGTGAGTCACGCTAATATGAGCCGTATCTCTATGGGACGAGAGTCATACTACGCCGTAACACAGTTAAATCTAGCGCGGGTAGTATAGATTTTAATCTTGATAGGTACCGTCATATTAACTTCTCGTAAATTAAATTTGTACATTCAATTACAATTACATTACATACTCAATTTAAATTTAATAACCTGAATTGTAAGACAAAGACGAGTGCCTATTTTTAGTAGCTGGGTTAGTTAAGCTTACTTTAAGTAGGTTAATTAAGTTAAGTTACTAAATGTTAAATAAGTAAGTAAATAAAGTTTATTCTTATTCTTATTCTTATTCTTATTCTTATTTAATTCCGCTCTAGACTCAGTCACAGTTATGTGTTCATCTGAAGAGTATTTGAATTATGATGATAAATGTATGTAATTTTTTATGATGACATCTTTAATATAATTTTGACAAAATATTTGCAAAATAACGTCAAAATAACAAATTCAAATGTACAGTAAAAACATAATATAGATTGATTATTTTTTAATTTCCTGTAGTACCAGACGGACTAATGAGAATACCTATTTTTATGTAATAATTATGCCTATTAAACCTTTGAAATACATAGTGCCTGTAATATCTAAAAATGGTAAATATGCAGATGAAAAATGGACAAAAAACTGTTTCAATTAACGTCAAAATATAACAAAATGTGAAATTAAATTTAACTTTACTACGTTTATTGACAGATAGCTTGTATTTTATGAAGAAGTTACGGCAGTGTCAATGTCAAAGAAATCAAGGTTTTGCGATAAAATATATAACAAAAACGTGCCCGCGTTGCCCGTTTGTCGGTTCTAAACTACATATTATTATATCAGTCATATTAGATCTCAAAAGAAAAGTACGAAGATTTGATCTCGTGATATCGTCGTCGTGATCAGCAGTCATCAGATTTTCCGAGCACGTGAATTTATATAGATTTTGAATGATGATTTAATAATAATAATCTAAATTTATTTATTTATTATAATGTGCACGCGATGCGCTTTCATTTGATACCCCACTCGAGTATATTTGCAGATTTTCGCTTTTCCTTCCCCACTCTCACCCCATAACTTCTAAACGGCACATCGTCAAAATTATTTTTATTCCTATCAACTTTAAATAATAAAGAAGTATCATCAGCAAATAAGACTATGTCACAAAGGTCTTTAGCAAAATACGGGAGATCATTTACATATACTAAAAACAAAAAAGGCCCAAGTATTCTGTGTTATACACAAAACATTCCTAATGTTATATACCAAACTAACCTACTATGTAGATAAGTACCCAAGAAATAGCGACTGGATCTGTAATCTTAAATTAATATACATACTTGATAAATAATTAAAATACATAAATAACATCACCTCTCTTAGCAGTCAAGACAGAACTAACAATTATTAATAAAATAATGAATTGATAAAAGATAATTATAATAAATAAAGGTATTATTTTATAATTATAACGCTTGGACTCATTTTGTAAAATGAAAACATCATATTTTTCAAGAGTCCAAGTGCATTTTTAGCTATATCTTCCAAAATATAAACTTATTTTATGTTTTTTTTATGTAGAATGTTAAATTACAAGTAGAAGCTTCGATGCACATACATTTACTTTCAGAAAATACGGAGAAGCCATCTTCTAGGTCTTCATGCCCCATCTTAGACCACATCTTCATTTACATCAAGTGAGATTGTGGTCAAATGAAGGCTTACTAACTAACATATATATAAATAAATAAATATTGCCGGACAATCCACACAACAACATCTAGCCCCGTGGTAAGCTATAAGCTTGTGTTACGGGTACTAGACATCTGATATACATAATATAATGGACATACATAGATAGATATTTTTTATTATACATACTAAACACCCATATAGTCTTTATGATTTTTGAAGCAATTGTTTAATGTTATGTCCAAAAGGTATCGCGTCGCGAGGTAGCGATTGCAGGTCCGAGGCGGCGCTGTCCTACATCAAATCAGACCACCTAAGATCACCATCAAACGAATGCGCCGAATGTGGAGCCACCTTCTCAAAACCCAACCTCCTCCTCGAACACAAACTTGCAAAACATTCCATCGATGACAGAGAAGCTAACCACAATTACCAGGTCTTTTCCTCGGAGAAGGTAGACACAAAGCGACGCAGACAAAGCGAACACAAACAGGCGAAATGTCTCTTGTTGCAGACGCTCCCGCGTCGCGTCCCGCTTTCCGCGTCGTTGACGCGTAGGTTTTACCGAAGCCTTATCAATTAACTTATGATTATGACACAATATTGACTAACATGGTTCTTAGATAAACCAAGATAAATTATACCAAAATATAACAAACTGTAAGAATTTCTTAATACAATGATTTCTTTCTTAAACATTTTCATAAAATGACCCCATTTGTACATAATTTATATATACATATGTATCACATACACAGTTGAATAAACCTCATCTCATAAGCATTATTGTACATTGTTATACTTAATTATATTATTGAGTAGCATGTTAAATTAGATTTAAAACAAAAAAATATATTTTAAGGCCACATAATTATCTAACAATAATTTAGAATTAAACATTAAAAACTTATCAATAATTGGAAGTTTTACTAGTTAAACGCACTTAATGAATATTAAATAATATTGAATTACTAACATTGTTGTACTGCTATTGATTGTGATATTAAATAATTTAAACATTACCCTTATGATCTAAATATGGTTAAACGGAATCAACATTTTAACAGACTATTGATATAGGAACAGCTTACAGGCCGCCCTGGCTTGATGTTGATTTATTTTTCGATGCACTATCAGACACTGTAAACTGTTTATTAACCTGCGATCATTTGATTCTTATGGGCGATTTTAATATTAATTTACTGCAAGAAACTGACACTAAGACAAAGAAACTGGTTACATTCCTTGCTTGCCTGAACTTAAATCAATTTATAACGACACCCACTCACTACACCGAACTAAGTTCATCACTGATTGATGTTATCTGTTCCGATCTGCGCGCGCGTCAGTTCACGGTCAAGGCCGTAGGGCCACTGCTAGGACACGCCTTAGTGCTGTGTGAATTTCAAATAAAACGTGATAAGCCTGTAGTACAAACCTTAACTTACCGACCTATAAAAAATATTTGTTTAAATTCTTTTAATACTGATTTGCGCGCCATTCGTGATATGGAGAGGAGGAGATGTTTGGAATATGTGCCTTCTAAAGGTAGGTAATTTTGCCAGAAAAACTACGCGACATTTTGCAATGATAATTTGAAAGTAATTAATTTTCCATCTGAATTTATTTTATGTGCTGATAAAAATTGTTTTGACATTTCTCATAGGTTAATTATTGACAATTTATATTATGACATTGTAAGAATTATGCAGGAAGGGGCTGTTTTGACAAATAATTTAAATAAAATTAAACATTATAGAAATAAGAATATTATAGGCTGGAATAAACATATGTATGAGTTTTACAAAAATGCACGGAATAAGTTTAAACAACAGCACTTGCAATCACTCGGCGTCTCTGAAGACAATGGACAGCCAGTGGAAATGACACAACAAGTGATTCCACTTGCAGTGGTCCAACAACCTCAACAGGCTTATATTGTCACACCAGTGTCACACTTCCAAACTCGCGTCCAAGGTGCATGGTACAGACATTGACCCTGCAAAGCACCTGATTGGTGCAGTGTTATGGACTGCGCTACGTACCTAATTGAGATCTCTTGGCGACTGAATTGTATTAATCTTGCGATAAGCGCCGACGTAACTTTGGCAATAAGTTAGTGAAAATAAGTCTAACACTTAAATGCGACCAATCAGCAAATAGAGTTTGCGACTAAGGGTCTATCAAGATAACATAAGAGAGGTTTTAAAAATTTATCTTTAGCATCCATTTCTAGCCCCTTATTTTGTAATAAGAAACTGACATAACGAATGATGAAAAATATTTATCAATAGATTTAGAGCCTTGGGTAAATAGTTAGTTAAGAATATTTATGATATACATAGATATTGTAATGGAGATATTATTTTTTTTAAATATGCGAATTATTCAGTAATTTAAATGTGTCATTCACCATTTTACCATAGTTATTGTAATATAATATTAGTCTTACAATAAAATCAAGTATAATTCTGAAATTTATAGCTAATAAAAATACATTCTACATTAAGACAGACATTACTTGGTTGTGTGTAAACGATGGAGTAATCAAATAGTATGACTACTTGATTAATATGCATATTTCGTTTTTAGAACATGATGCCTGGACGAGCCAGTCAAGAGGCGTACCTACAAGCTCAACAGAGGCAAAACGCGCGGCCAGCGTACATGCAGGTAACTATGACTATGCAATAACAACTATTTAGCATACCTCCAACTTTTAATAAAAACATTAGATTAGATATGGAACTGTTAACTATTAAATAGTATATTATGCAGCTGATATATAATCATGTGTCCAAAAACACCCTGGGGAAGCCAGCTTATCGTATAACATGACATTTAAATTTCAGCAAGCACCGAATGTGACAATGGGCGCGATGGCCATCACGATATGTGCCTTCACCGTTAAAGCACGTGTTTAAAGCCACATATTTTCTTCAAGAAGAAAAAAAAAACAATAGAATCGCTGTTATCTGTCGAACTGAAATGACAGATGTATATGCACCAGGCTAAATCTAGATTTAGAGCTTAAAACTGACATATGGTTCAGATAGAGCCTATGTTCTTACTGGATACAGGCAATTTCAATTGAAACAATTGGACATCTATTTAGAAAGGTTATGCCCTCTCTTACATACAAAACTAAACCATAAAGAATCGTAACTTACTCTTACCACAGACCCAGTTATATTAGTCAGTTCTGTGCTCTTACTAACCCATAGGGTCCGGGTGCGAGAATTACCCCCCCAGACAATGATTTTTTACATCACCAGTCGGATATGTGACCGGAGAGTCTTGCTCAACAAACGATGACGATGATTTAAGCTCAGCCGTTTTAAGTGTATTACGGGCAGAAATCCGGCTTTTGGGCTTTCAAACAAACAATTCAGTTCTACTATATTTGTATAGATTGAAAACGGGATTTACTCACGATAAGAACCGGAAGACGTAGTTTTCGATGTTCATTTATCTCAATTAAGATTTCTCTAGATTGAAGTCGAAAAGTTCAAAGAAAATTCTGGGGCGAGCATCATATCTATAAAAGAGATCTAAGAATTTGTGTTTTGTAAATAAATAAATGAAATACGATGAAATACAAAAACATTTCAAGAAAAATAACTTGCAACAACCATACCTACACCCGGAAAAATAAAAGTACGGCTCGTGAGCACACTAACTAGATACAGAGATATCTTTACCTACTAATTGAAACACCAAGATGTCTTTGGATAATTGTGTCAATTTGGATTTGCTTTCTATTTCCTTCACTGATTGAAATTGATTGCTTTATATACTAAAATGTTAATTAATCTGCATGAGCAAAGAAAATATAATCACTACGTTTATGGATGAGTACATCTCTAGTTTTGAATGGCAACCTTACTTCATTCTGTAATATTGACAAACAAACTCAAAACAGTTGGAGAAACGTAGTGATTATATACTCTCTGGTAATTAAGTTCGGACTTCATTCGAGTTTCTGTTGGGGAATCAACTCGCGGTGGACAAAATTTAGTTTATTTGACTTGTCTAAAACGTTTGAAAACGAATATTGTTGTTGATTTGATATTATATGACAAACTTAAGATACATAGCACAAAGTGTCTCAAAATAGACTTTAAATTTAGTGGAGTTTATTTTGCACAATTCGTTTTTATTTTAGTTATTTATTTATCTCGATATCAGCGAGATCAGCGGCTTCCAATCTTTTGAAACAAAAAACAGAAACAAGAAAAAAGACGCCGCGCATCTCTGTATTTTTATTCTTGAAAATTAATGTGCGCTTTACAAAAACACGTGCTATAATGGTGAAGGCAAAACATCTTGATAGAACCGGCATGTTCTGAGTACTTAATGAGTTCGAAGGACATGGGACGTCAAGAGAGAAGTCCCTGTGTCATATGACTAAATTTAACAGTGGACGACCTAAGGTGTTTTTTGTATATCATAAGTAGTAGTGTTAGTCATAAATAATTGAAACAAAAAGACTATGTAATACTGGATAAATGGGACTTGAGTGATTTTGTAAGAAATAATACAACAATATCGAGCAACATAATCAGACATGTCATACTTAGTGTTAATGTAAATCCAGGCGTGTGAGTCGACCAGCACGATGGCCGTGAAGAGGAAACCGGCCGCGATGGCCGCCAGCAGCTGCAGGGATAGAGCCACCTCGCCTCCCTAACTATAACTACGAACCATTTACATGTTTCCACATAGCGTGACTAAAAAACAAAAAAACACAAATCACTTACTTTTAGCTTAATTTGAAAATATACATAAGAGTATTAAAAACGGAGAACTGCGCTGCCCACCATGTGGATGTCCCTGGCGGCGCTGTGCGTCTGAGAGCAGGAGCACATCGACTTGTGAGTACCACCCTCTCAGCATTATCACCTGCTGGGAGAGTCGATGTGGAGTCACTCTTGTACATTTTATTTAAATCAATACTGATATTGCAGATTGAACAAGTCTGATTCCCTCGAGGCTGGCTCCCAAGAGGGTCCGGAGCCGCGCCAGTTCTGCGTGAACCATGACGACGGTACCACGGCGGCCGTGATAAGAATAAGAATAATTTATTTGCATAAAACATGAGTGTATACATGGTATTAAGTTTAAAAAAAAGTGTTCTACATGGGCACAATGCATTTGGTCACAAATGTAGTTTAAAAAAAAGTGTTCTACATGGGCACAATGCATTTGGTCACAAATGTGATTTGTCTGTGAAATATTTCCTAATTAGTTGATTATTATTATATGTAGATACATCATTAAATATATTTTTATCAGTTATATAATACTAAAATTTGTCAAGAAGGAATTCATTAACCCTTAATTTGCAAAAAAATGTAATAATAATATTATAATCATATTTTATTGTTTTTCAATGTAATTGCCAACATACCTACTACTGCTACTAGACCACGGAGGCGTTATTTTCTGATAAAACACTAGACAAGTGTGAGTCGCTATAGCGCTGAGGGTTCCGAACATTCTTTTTTGTATTACCAAAAGAAAGACAGTGTTTTGCGTAATGTAATGGTGCTTATGCCTACTACTAACCTAAAATAGGAACGCAATACTATTTATTTATTCTGTGGTACTAGTAAATATAGTATAGTAAAATATATCTACCTACTTACTGATTTTTATGTTGAAAAAGATCAAAAAGAATAACTTATTGATCTTTTTCTTAATTTGAAAAAGATCAATAAGTTAATAAGTTTATTTTATTGGTTATTTCTTGAACTCCTATTTTGTTATGCAAAATGCAAAAAAATAAAATTCTATTTTATTATTATAATTAATATGTTGGAATAATGTATTTCTGTTAAGTTTAATTCATAAATTATTTGTTGGTTGGCATAAAAGGTTAAAAAAAATATTATGTAATATTGTTTAACATAATTTATGTTTGTATTTTAAATGTTAAATATGTATACCTAAGTTATTGTTAGGTGATTAAGATAAAATATAATATGTAATTAATGTTGTCTCAATTAATAGCAACAATTTTTTTTAGAATAACACATCAAGGTGTTGTTGTAAAAAAATCTGTAGGTAGGTAGGTACTTCGCAGCACTAGGCTAAAAGTACATTAAATAAAACTAAAATAAAAATGCACCAAAGAATTTTATTTATTTTTATTGACACTCTGTTATGTCTCTAATTGGCATATTTTAGACCAGGGTAGAAGCCTTGAAAAATAATAAAAAGTGAAAAAATAATAATAGTAGGATGACACCCATTAGAAAAGGAGGGGAATATTATAAAAATGAAAGGAAAAATAATTTACGGGCGATCTGAGGTCGGGAAGGGGAAGGGGGATGAGTTTTTAAGGGTATAAAATGGTTTTTCTCGATTTCCGGCAAAACTAAAAGTCGTATCGAAAAAAGTCAAATGGCAAAGTTGTAGGTAATAAAAAAATCTAATACTTTTGTATCTACACTTTTTTCACATAACCACTGAATTTATGTGAAAAATCCAAAAAACCAAGTTTTTGGTTTTTTATTTTTATCTTTTACAAAAAATTTTTTTTTTAACGAAATTTGGTGAAATCTTACCTTTTTATGTCCCAAATACGCTGTAATTTATTTGATTAAAAATATTTATTTTTTCACCTTATTTTGAATTAATATCAAAAAAACACCCTAATTTTAAATCGAAAATTCACCCGTCAAAATATCAGCTTTTTTTCAAAAAGTTGGTATGGTTTCTGTTCGCTGAAATCTCTACTTTCCGATGGTGAAAAAAATAATATATGTTACTACAGTAAATCTTCTCATAAAATGCAAAAAATAAAAAAAAAAACATGAAATCGAAATTTTTTTTTAATTATTATAAATAATTTTGAGCTAATTATTTAAATTTACACTTTTATTACTTGAAAAACGTTAGATTACATGTGACATTGATAACAAAAAAATTACAAATAAAAATATACTACTATAATTAACAAACAAATAAGTTAATAAAATTAATATTTAATACAGTTTGAACATAAATTTGTGCATTTCAAACCATGTTTTCATGTTTATATCTACTCAGGTATATATAATTTATCTTTAAATAGTTATAAATAGGCATTTCCGCATATAAATTAAAGAAGATTCGACAACACATACCAGCATCAATGTATATAAAGATAGGTATTTTATATTTCCAACTTCTAAGAATGACAAGGTAACTAAATTAGGCGCGTATGATGTGTAGGTACGTTTATTAACTCAAAACCTTTTTCTTCTCGAAGGGATTTTAATGATGCTGATGAGCGAAATGTACTTAACGGGTTCAATATTATCAATTTGATTGGCTACTAGCTTTGAATACCATGAGGCCACATCCTAAGAAATACACAAAATAAATGATAAACCTAAAGAATAAGTGTTTATTTATATTCATGGGTTAGAAAGTAAGCGAGCATAAAAGAATAGAAAATGAACGCATCTGCTAACATGATAAGAGAAACAAACATAAATCTGTAATTATTCGGATTATTTATATAACTTCAATAAAGCGTATTACATAAAGTATGTTACAAAATAATATAAATAAAATACAACAATACCCACACAAACGAGGAAACACACACAAACAATCTTGAACTAGGTAGATCCATAATCTCGGATTTGAAAGGCTTTGAGTTTCATATACTTACGTGACCAAACTCAAACTTACTTACTTTTGTGTTATTCCGATTTATAAATAGCTAAATAAATCGAAAAAGCCGTGTTGGCTAAGTGGGAGGACACTCGACTTTCATTCCGAAGGTCGTGGGTTCAAACCCTGCCACGCACCTCTGGATTTTTCTTCTTCAGAAATTTATGTGCGCTTCTAACATTACGTGATATTTTTGGGGTTAAGAATAGAAGTTAGACCTAATAGTTTAGTATAATTTGTAGGATTTAAATATTTTTTTAAAATTTTGAACAAGATTCTTGTTATTGTTAATCATATGCTTTTACAAGGGTGAATGTTTTCTATAAAAATGCAAAAGGATGGATAGAGAAAGCATAGGAGGTTATGGCTCTACAATTATTAAAGACACATACAAACAAGTGTATGTCCTCGCCAATTTGGGCCAAGACGACTGCGTCAGCAGTTTTTAACATATGCTTCTTTTAGGTTAGGTTAGTAATTATGGTAGGGTATTCGGGGGTAGAAGTTAGGGCGTGGCGGTGAGCTGAGCAGTGGTACGACGCAGGTCCGAACGGAGCGTCCATACCAGCGGCGGTGTCCTCGGCAAGCCCCGGCGTGTTCCGGGCCGAGTTCGTGCCGAGGGCCGTGGGGGAACATCGCCTCAATGTGCTGATCGACTCCCAGCCGATTCCTGCTAGTCCGTTTCATTTAAAGGTAAGTTGAGTATTTATTTTGAATTTTTACAACATTGTAGACAAAAGAAGTAGAGAAGAGGGGAGAGTTCTTGTGGTAGACTTGATTAGCTGACACTGTCACTGTCAGGGCAGATAGCGAAGGTGGATTGTGGTTTCATTTAATGGTGAGAGTGGGTGGGTCCATTTTCTGATTATTACTATTTCATAAATTACAAACCCTTTCCAATGCGATGCGCTCCGTCTTCTTCTTGAATCACATCAATTGCAACTGCATTAAAATTGATTAAGTGGTTTTAAAGATCTAAGATTGTTAACGGAAGAGTACACAGTATTGCATCTACTCAGTGTTATTGTGAAACTTAAAGCTTTAATTTTTTTAGGTGTACGACGTCACTGCCATCCGGGTTAAAGATGTCGCTCATGGCACTGTTGGGAAGCCGGTCACATTTCTTGGTAAGTTTAATATTAAATTATTATCACCATGAGCATTAGCAGTATTTGTTTGAATCTTGATTTTGACTTAGTCGTAGTTTAGCGTCTTTGAGCTACTTAAAGGTAAAATTACGATAAATTTTAATCGAGATTCCTTGATTTGTTTTCTGAAATTCAAAGACATGATCAAATCTTTCTCTCCTTTCCTTATTGAAATTGTTTAAACAATTTTCTATTTTAGTGGAAACAATGGCCGCCGGTCCGGGTAACCTTGAAGTTACAGTTAACGGCGGCAGGTACCCACAGCGGCGGCGGCCCAAGGGGCACACACATACGCAATCAGCTTCACCCCCCGTGATCCCAGACCCCACACTGTGGAACTCAGGTTCAACGGAGACCATGTCCCAGGTGAGCTCTATTAAAATTAAAATTGAACTTTTAGGTGGAATCAGCTAAGAGATATTTAAAGTACGCGGCTTTTACTTTTTATGATGCCAATGAGAGAATGGTCGAAATATAAATATCTCTACTTGACATAACTACACATAGTTAACTACGTTTTGAAAATGTCGGAATAACATACATAATAATTAATTCAACATAATAAGTGTGTGATAAATCATGTATCCGCGAATTATATACGTCTGTGGGACAATTTGTGTCTGCGCAGGTTTAACACTCTGGACTACACTATCACCAAATGAAATTTAAACTCAATTGAACGCTTGTTTTCAATACTATTTAATGAAATATTATTCGTAATTGATAACTAAGATTGAATAAGTTTTCTGTCTCAGACCTAAGTCCTTCCCATTCTCAAATTATCTTAATACCAATTTTCATGTTAGTCAGTATTAATACTAGTATAGCATAGAATATGTTTATTAGCACACATAAATACAAACAAAGAAATAAAACTTAAGATTAGTTGACAAATTGAGTACCTAATAAATAAAAATCAAAGTAACATTTAATGCTTTTGCAAACGTTTGTTTTGGATATTTAATAATTAACTTTATAAATTTTATTGCACTAAGTAAATTAACTATGTAACATACCTATCAGTTTTAAGTTCTTTTTTGAAATAACTTTAAGCAATAAATTATTTTTTATTCCTAATCAAACGAATCACTATTGTGGCCTATGACGAATATGTTTCATAAAAAGCACCTTGTTTACAGGCAGTCCATTCATCTGCCACGTGTCAGCGCCGGCCCGCGTGATAGGCGCCGGCTCGGGCGAGTCTCCGGACAAAGTGTCCGTCGGGGACGCGTACACCTTCAGCGTGGCCTCGCCGGCCTCCCCGCACGTTGAGGTCTTGGGACCGGCGAGGCGCCCCGTGTCTGTACAAGTAAGTCACGTGTCAGCGCCGGCCCGCGTGATAGGCGCCGGCTCGGGCGAGTCTCCGGACAAAGTGTCCGTCGGGGACGCGTACACCTTCAGCGTGGCCTCGCCGGCCTCCCCGCACGTTGAGGTCTTGGGACCGGCGAGGCGCCCCGTGTCTGTACAAGTAAGTCACGTGTCAGCGCCGGCCCGCGTGATAGGCGCCGGCTCGGGCGAGTCTCCGGACAAAGTGTCCGTCGGGGACGCGTACACCTTCAGCGTGGCCTCGCCGGCCTCCCCGCACGTTGAGGTCTTGGGACCGGCGAGGCGCCCCGTGTCTGTACAAGTAAGTCACGTGTCAGCGCCGGCCCGCGTGATAGGCGCCGGCTCGGGCGAGTCTCCGGACAAAGTGTCCGTCGGGGACGCGTACACCTTCAGCGTGGCCTCGCCGGCCTCCCCGCACGTTGAGGTCTTGGGACCGGCGAGGCGCCCCGTGTCTGTACAAGTAAGTCACGTGTCAGCGCCGGCCCGCGAGATAGGCGCCGGCTCGGGCGAGTCTCCGGACAAAGTGTCCGTCGGTGCATGCCTATTATTTTCACACATATCATAATATAGTCTGATGTAGTTGATTAAGTTCAGTGTATGTTATGTGTGCTGTTGGCTTGCCTTGATTAATAAATAAATAAAAAAGTAAACATAGGTGCTGTAAAGTGGTTTGGTAATAAAGCGTCATCCATGGCTTCGGAAAGTCTTTTTACAGGTTTTATAAATCATGATTAGTATATAAACGTACATTATCTAGAAATAAATGAGTTTAATTAATTATTCTTATTGGCTCCAATTAATTGAGGATGTTTACTTTATCCAGGTGTCTGCTGAAGAAACTATTGGCGAAAACGAACCAAGCAAGAGATACACAATATCTTTTGTTCCGGTAGACGTAGGAGATCATAGTATTGAGGTTTGTTATCTATAATTGAATTATCTTATTAGTCTAAAAAAGTGTACTTTCCCATCAATGAGATGATATCAATCTCTTGGAACCTTGTTCTTTTACATGTTTTAGTTCCATTAGCTAACCGCTAGAGTGCAACACAGTCAAAGCATTGTTAATGTTAATTAGTGTATTTCTTAGGTGCGCGCGGGCACAATGGGTGGTCATGTGGAAGGCAGCCCGTTCCTCGTGAAGGCGTATAGCGCGAGCCGCGTCAACGTAACTGACATATCTCCGGGGGTTGTGGGACGACCCGTGTCTTTTACTATCAACGCTTCTCACGCTGGTACGTTGAGCGCATGTTTATGTATTTATTTCTTAGGTACGTATGGGAATAAACCAACAATTCAAGAGAAAGGAAACCAAATCGTGAAGCTCACTTTACAAAATAAATAGTTGGTTTGGTTGTGAGCAAACATGCATGTATGCTTATTTAGATACATGGAGATTAATCTTTTATTCAATAATATTTAAACAATAAATCATTCAGTTTTTAAAATTTGTATTTTTTTTTTTTAGGTGCTGGAAACTTGGAGATTATTGTAGCTGTAAACGGAAAAAATGTGCCAAATTATGTACAAAGCGAAGGAAATGCGAGATTCAAGGTATGAAACTTATTCACATTTCTAAAGCTAGCTTGTCAATATTTATGAGTTGTTTATTAAGTAGTTGTATTTCAGTAATATATCCACACCCTGTAAAGGTATTTTACTATTTGTTAATTTATTTTTTTTGTGTTTAGGTTCATTTTATTACTCGATTTCTCTTTCTCTCTCTCCAATGTATTAGTAGTTTGAATAAGTATCTAGTTTCAACGTAACTCGATCCACTATTGATTATCTCTTCACAGGTTTACCTGTGAAGCCGCTCCTCACAATCTATCAGTGAGGTTTAACGGTCACGCAGTACCTGGGTCCCCTTTCACCTGTCCTGTATCAGCCCCGGCGGCCGCCGCAGACGCCCGCGCGGCCGGACCCGGCCTTACTTCCACGCCGAGAGGAGAACCCGCCGAGATACACCTCACTGGCTTCCACAGTAAGTGAAGTGTAGACCTCTGTTAAATTCGTACAAGTGGACGCCACTTTACCACAAATTTACTCAAACGTATATAGTATAGGAAACCTCGATAGAACGACCTTTACTGAGCCGGTTAATTGATGGAAAAATATTCAATTAAATATGTCAATAAATATATTGCAAATGGATTGTCTTATGTAATTGTCTGTTATCCAACAAATCCATTAACCAACTCGGTGAAGGAATATCTATGGTGAAATCTTTAGCTCATAAGCATACATTTTTAAACGCTAATGTTTAAAAGCATAAACCTACAGATTTTAATAATTCATACTTAAAATTAATACAATAATGTTTTATCTTAGTTTCCGTGTCCGGGGAATGTTAAAACTTTTAATATTGTCAAAAATTTATGATGAAAATCGTCTGAGTTTTTAAAGTACCTATGCTATTAAGGCATGCTTCTCTAATGTGCATGCTCTATATTGAAATTATCGGTATGAATATTTTTTTTTAACTCGATTTAAACAGAATAACGCCAAAAATAATATCTTCGTTCTTTTTCGCTGTTATGACATCGCAGTCTAAACAATATCCATTAATTTTATTATTTTGTACATATCCACGAATGTAATAAATCTATTACAAAATCCCTCTCAAAGGTGATCATTAACACTATTGTTTGTACTTATCTTTGATCATCCTATAAATATTTACCTGTAACCGTGCCTACATCCATCTGAAAATGTTTACAAATACCGTTTTAGAAATATCATTGTCTTGTCGGTGGCCGTTCTATAGGCTCGTGGGCAAAATGTCGTTTGATCTCGCGTTGTTTAAATTTGTCTGTAGTTTAAAAAAGACTTTAAAATGTATAGTAACTAAAAGTAAACGTACGTTATGTTTTCTAAGATAATTTTAAAAGCGATGGATTTAATAACTAGGGGATTTTAATTTCTGACATCCATGACACAGATATTTTTTTTAGTAAATAATCTCTGAATGTTCTCCTTTGATTACACAAATAAGTGTTAATTACCCATTCTTGTTTATGCCTTGACTTTGTCTATCTTTCTATACTTATGTTGCGGGATGATATTATGATAAATAAAATGTTAATTCAATAATCTAGTTTTGAAAAAATACACAGATGTAATACAATAACATCCAATGATCATCGTATTTTTTTATATATTAAGGGGGATAAGGTGGGAGGATATTCAAACACCATCCTTAAGACCCAAGCCGACCTCATCGGTCCGTGGCGTCCCCTGCCGAACCCTGAATATGATCCGCATTGGACCTGAATTATATTGATAGCATATTAATTGTTTATTTTCAGCGGGTGAACCAACAGTAATAGTAGCAGGCCCAGGAGGCAGCAACGTCCGTTCTCGCGTCACACCCACCGGTGACGGCAGGCACACAGCGACGTACACTCCAGACGCGGTCGGACGGCATAGCGTGCAAGTGAACTGCGCGGGCCGGCAGGTACCCGGGTCGCCCTTTACCTGCAACGTCTATGATGTGCATCGGGTTAGAGTTACTGGACTTGGGCCTGGAGGTGAGATAATATCATTTTTGAAGTGAAACTTCTTTAGAATCGTTGTGATTTCAGACCGGATGCAACGGAAATACGTCAGGTAAGCCAATCTTAAACGCTAACAAGGTTAAGCAACTTTCCGGAACGCCAGTACTTGGATGGGTGACCGCCCGAACAAAATCTTTTTGCACAGTATTTTTTTTTTATTCATCTCATTCTTTTGTCTATTTACTGAAGTTTCACTTCTACCGTGTGTAAATCGCACACACCAGGGTTCCATTACTGCTGAGTGTTTGTATGTTATGCAAGCATTTTATACTTGGTCTGGGTGTTATGTTTGTATGTTATTTTTAATAAAAAATATCTACATTATGTGTGTATGTCTAAAAGGTTAACGCGCTGAATATGATTTTGTATACATTTTTTAGCCTTTTTGATGACTCCTCGCTATCGATCTTAAGCTTGTCATCAAAGTTCCACAAACCATTACCGAAATTCCTCACACAACAGCCAAGACTCAAAGAAGAGAATTATGAAGTATAGATATAAAATTGTTATTTGTAGAACTGGAAGGCACACTAGAAGGTCTTAGCCTGGACGATGGGCTAGACGAAGAGCGTGGCGTGGAAGTCGGCAAGGCGGTCACATTCAGCGTGGACGCGGCCGGCTGGGGAAGGAACATTGGAGCTTGTTGTGTCCACGCCGTCTACTGCTGTTAAGGCTGAGGTATCAACTAAATATTGCTTGTTTTGACGAACTGTTTGAATTTGTTTTGATAAGAGCTTATTTTGAGTGAAGTTTGTTTAGGAGCATCTAATAACCCCGTATTATCGCTATAGATCTAAGATAGGAGAAGAGGTATACAGACGGTTTTATTGAGAGCTTGTAGAATATAGGCCTGAATCTGATAAATAAAAAGCAAGAGATTTTTATGAAGTTTCGTTTTAAGGGAACTACTAATAACCCTGTCTAGCTCCATAGACTGGGAGATGGGAGGAAGTTTAAATAAATATGTAATTAAATAAATAAATATTTCCGGACTAATAACACAGCATCACCAAACCCCAAACTAAGCAGAGCTTTAATGTTAATGCTTTCTTGTTTTTAATGCTTTAAGTTTAATGTTTTTCAAGTGCTTTCAAATTATAAGTCCAAAATTCCATAAATGAAATTGTATCGTTAGATTCGGACATTTGAGCTTATAACATGCGTTAATTTGAAAATTGTGTCGCAGGTTGTGGCCGTAGCCCGCGGCCTGTACGATGTGACCTTCGTGCCGGTCTCGCGCGCGCCGCACCGAGTGTCCGCGACGTTCGACGAGCAGGCGGTCAGAGTCAACGAGCCGCATACATACGTTCAAATTGGTAAGTTATTTTTTTTTATACGCGACATTCAAAATAGTTACGTCAATTCCCATTGCCTTGAGGTACATTCTTGATAACGTGGACAACGTTATCAAGATTTGATAATTGAAGTTTTCTATATGCCGCTATTGACAGATAAACAAATTCCATAAATAACGGAAACTACATTTAAAATTATCTAATTTTTCTTTTGCATGTTCAGATAAATAATTATGTTTCTCCTCAATTCTGTATTTCTCTCGCGCCTCTGCTTAACATTCGTTAATTTGCAACTTAATTCTAAACAGTTTCCTTTGAATCAAGTAGAGGTAGTTGATCCATACATAACTTATGGCATTTCTCCCTAGGAGGCATCGCTACAGTAGAAATCGACGAAAACATAACCGACATAGAAGTCCTATCACCCAACGGCACCAGAATACCAGAAGCACACCTAGAAGATACCGGGCTACTGACGTTCCCGGCCAACCAAGTTGGACGATACGTAGTGAGGAACTCTGAAGGACCGGTCGGAGAAGCGAACTGTCAAGACTATGTTATTTCCTTGATTATTCTTAGTTTTTATTTAAATTAGATTTAAGTTGACCTGTCCATGTAAGCATAGGCTTCTAAGGAAATAAACGTTTTGACTTTGACTTTGACTTTGACTTTGGTCGCGGAGGTGGAGGCGAATGACGCTTCGGCGGTGAAAGTACTGTCGATCGGCAACGCTGTGGCTCACAGACCCGCCATACTAACTGGTAAGTTTAGCTTTGATTATTTTTTACGGTTTCATAATTTTTATTTCTTACTCATACTAACTGGTAAGTTTAGCTTTGATTATTTTTAACGGTTTGATAATTTTTATTTTTCACTAGTGGCCCGCTCCGGCTTCGCACGGATTTTTAATCAATTTTTTTACCCCGGTAATAATTAGATTTTTTCCCGCCTTTTAAACCTTCCCTTGACCTCCACGAACATTTCACGACTACGGAATAAATCCGTTCAGCCGTTTTCGAGTTTTAGTGAGACTAAAGAACAGCAATTCATTTTTATCTATATAGATAAATATTAAGAATTTACAATAATTCGCTTCCATGAGAAACCAACTTAAAACTATTTATTTTTACGTACAGTAGCGTGTGGGTTTAATTTACCTTCCATCACTAATAATCACTTAATCACACAAGTATGCTGTCTATAAATACTACAAATTTTAAAATTATCTTACTGTTTGTATTTTTAACTAGGAGTCATTTAAAAAAAATCAAGTAGTTGACAGTTGACGAAATAACTTTCAATTAATTTTTACAAATTTAATATTCATTTAAATAAATTAATTGTAACTCATTATATTCTTAATTATTATATGCATCTTGATCTAATTTAATTTTTACTAATCTTCGTGAAATAACAGCGAGGAGTAACGAACATCCGAGCACTATTTGTAAGCCTAGGAATTAACCTACGCTTGTCTACTAGGCTTGACCTACAAACATCATTGTTTTGACAAAATACAGACGAAAAGAGCGTTTTTATTTAAAAACTGTCTGCCACTAGAATTTCAACAATGTACTCTTATAAACGTTACCGATAATATCGTATAAAATACTATGACTCTGTGGTAAAACCTACATTGATCTGTTTTGCGTGAGCATAGATAGATATCGAATTAAGCGTATTCATCATAATGCAAATGCTTAATACTCCCAAGTTGATATAACCTGATTTCCCCAGTGAGCACAACAAACGCCGGCGCCGGCCGTCTATCCGGGCGAGTGACGTGCGGCGGCAGCACCGTCGCGCGGCGGCCGGCAGGAGCTGGTGTGGCATCCGGCACGGGCCGCGCCGCACAGGCTGACTCTACTGTGGAGCGCTACGCCCATAGCCAGGGAGCCGCTACTGGTCGACGTGCTGCCGGTGCATCACAACAAACGCCGGCGCCGGCCGTCTATCCGGGCGAGTGACGTGCGGCGGCAGCACCGTCGCGCGGCGGCCGGCAGGAGCTGGTGTGGCATCCGGCACGGGCCGCGCCGCACAGGCTGACTCTACTGTGGAGCGCTACGCCCATAGCCAGGGAGCCGCTACTGGTCGACGTGCTGCCGGTGCATCACAACAAACGCCGGCGCCGGCCGTCTATCCGGGCGAGTGACGTGCGGCGGCAGCACCGTCGCGCGGCGGCCGGCAGGAGCTGGTGTGGCATCCGGCACGGGCCGCGCCGCACAGGCTGACTCTACTGTGGAGCGCTACGCCCATAGCCACGGAGCCGCTACTGGTCGACGTGCTGCCGGTGCATCACAACAAACGCCGGCGCCGGCCGTCTATCCGGGCGAGTGACGTGCGGCGGCAGCACCGTCGCGCGGCGGCCGGCAGGAGCTGGTGTGGCATCCGGCACGGGCCGCGCCGCACAGGCTGACTCTACTGTGGAGCGCTACGCCCATAGCCAGGGAGCCGCTACTGGTCGACGTGCTGCCGGTGCATCACAACAAACGCCGGCGCCGGCCGTCTATCCGGGCGAGTGACGTGCGGCGGCAGCACCGTCGCGCGGCGGCCGGCAGGAGCTGGTGTGGCATCCGGCACGGGCCGCGCCGCACAGGCTGACTCTACTGTGGAGCGCTACGCCCATAGCCAGGGAGCCGCTACTGGTCGACGTGCTGCCGGTGCATCACGGACAAGAGGTCATTTTGGACTATTTACTAAAAATCGTCTAGCAAATCTTGTACTCTGTGTCTCTCTCTCTTCAGCCGTAGAACTCCACTAAGGCATTAAGCCATCATCCGGCGTCATAGACGTCGTCATAAACTTAACATCATAATTTATGGGGCTTTACCATATTTACCACGCTTGGCGTTTGAGTATAAATCCCATACAATGTTACTCACTCTGTGAATACTCAGATCTGAAGTCAGAAAATAACCAATGTGAAACAAACCGTGACACAGTGACATTATCTACAAAAAAATCCAAATGTATTTTCTGTAATATTTACCATTCTCGGAGTAGAGGGCTGAAGAAGAAATAAGAATGTAGAGATAAACCATTCTAAAAATGCGCGCCCCTCCACCGCCGTTACACTCACATGCAAAACAGGTGTAAAGACACAATACACATAATTTTGGTCTTTGTCATTGGTTGTTGTTGTTGTTCAGTCACCGGCTGGACACGAAGGTGAGAGCACGTGTTGTTTACACCGCAAAAGTACGGTTGGCATGTCAACAAAAAAGCATCTTCGCAGTTAAGTAAGTATTTTTAGCCGACTTAAAAAAAAGGAGGTTTCTCAATTCGACCGTATATATTTTTTTTTAGTTTTAAGTTATTAACTTAACTTTTTGAATGGTGCTTGTTTACAGCGTTTGTATATCAAAATACATTCATTTTATTAATGCGTTTCATTTTACAGAGCAAAGAAATTATTGCTAAGGTTTATCACCGAATGAAATATGAAGCAGAAAATGGAGTTGAAAATGAAACTGATGCCTTATAATAATATATAATGGCTCTTATAAAGGAACGAATTGAAATGATTGATAGTAGTATGTGGGAAAATACATGTCGACATGTTAATGATATTGAAAAACAATATATGAAAAATTATGACATGGATTTCGAATTTATTATTAATGTCGAGTCTGATTCCGATGAAAGCGATTAGGTGATGTGATGAGAGAATAATTGTTTTTTTTTTATTATTGATAAGCTTTCATTTGACCACAATCTCACCTGATGTAAAGTGACGATGTGGTCTAAGATGGAGCATGAAGGCCTAGAAGATGGCTTCTCCGGACCACATTACGAAACACGAAAAAAATCTTGAGTCAAGATTTTTTTCGTGTTTCGAGAAGCCATCTTCTAGGCCTTCATGCTCCATCTTAGACCACATCGTCACTTTACATCAGGTGAGATTGTGGTCAAATGAAAGCTTATCAATAATAAAAAAAAAACAATTATTATTGGGAGACGATAATAAACAAAAAAGAACAAAGGTTCTTTTTTGTTTATTATCGTCTCCCAATGACTGATTGTTATTTTATTTTATGGTGAAGCAGAGTATGCTTAGAAATATATGTGCAGAGTTTTTAGTTTTTAGTCTAGAAGATATTTTTTTTTACTATTTGATCTTAAATTCTCAATTAGCTGTGATTATTAATAAACGTTGTTGATTTATTTTGTAATAACCTTATTATTTATAGAATTCCTATCTCCCTTTTAAAATAATGGGCAATTTTTTATCTGTTTATCTTATTCTGAAACACAAACTTAATTTTCCGTATTTTTTATGCAAACTGTACACTAAGAAAGAAAGCCTGGATCTGTTGACCAACTAGTGCATAAATGAGCCGAACGCGCGACAGAGCGCACGTGTCGCCCAAACAAAGAGCGCGTTCCCCGCCATACAATGAGTACACTGGACTGATCGCACAATCAGTTGACTTCTCAGTGCGCGGATGAGTCCAGGTTTCTAGTGTAGTTCCAGAACGCACACAAGTATAGTGATGCAATAAGTATTTCCTCTCACACGTTGAAATGATCACGTTTTGTGGAGGGGCGCGCATTTTTAGAATGGTTTATCTCTACTTGTATACGGTGTTGTGGTTAAACATACAAAAGACCTTTGGCTTGTTAACGGACTTTATTATATTGGTGATATATCATAAACATAGTCTGATCTCTATTTCTGTCCCCAGGTTTCTGCCCATGGGCTCGGCCTGTACCAAGCGCAAGTGAACCGCGTAGCGTCATTCAGCATAGACACTCTCGGCCGCCCCGCCCGGGAGTTCGACGTCGTCGTCTCGGGCCCCGGCTCGCGAGCGCTCCTGTTCGCTGTTACCAAACCAAGTCTGGACTGCTACAAGCGGAGTTTACTATCACTGAAGTTGGCCAGAGTACCATAGGTAAGTGTTGCATAACTTTAAGTGATTTATATAAAATTGTAGTGTCATTCAGCATAGACACTCGGATGAACCGCTATTTGGTAGAATGGTTTAAGACAATAAATAAGAAGAATAATTATAAGAAAGATATAAGAATTATTATAATGATTATTTTGGTATTGCATGGAGAATGGACGTTAAAAAAAACATTATTATTATTATTATTACAATTTTCTATATACATATATAAAAATGAATCCCTATTTCCCTTGGTCACGGCATCATGCCTGAACGGCTGGACTGGAGAAGGTTCTTATGAAAGAAAAAACTAAGGAAGTTACGCAAAAAATTAAAAAATTACTTAACCACCATATAAAATTATTATAATGTAACCTTAAGACATTTGGCATAGAATTGACTGAATGCGTGCTACAAATATAGTCAAAGAGGATGAAAAAAAAATGACGTTTAAAAGGGATTCTTCTGTCAATCTTATTTTATTGATAAACAAAACATTTAAAATAATTAATTTACAGGATATAAGAAACCTGATTTTCTTAGTTCACTTAAATCAAAAATCTGCTCATTTATGGCGTCTAAGGTGGAACAAAGTTCGCCGGGTCAGCTAGTATTTTATAATTATATAATGTTAAATACTTACCAACTGTTCCTATTAATAAGATAGTTATTTAAGTAAATAAAGTAGGTATATATTGGAAACATCTTAAGTTGAGTTGAAGTTGTAATGCCCCAACAGGGCTCATGTCAGGGAATCAATTATGTTAACACCTTTATATATCATATTGAACACCTTGTCTGTGTCTTTTGCTATCTTTTATGTGTGTATATTATAAAATTTAAAGAAATCAAGTGTGCGTGAAAGTGAACCTATGATTAATAAATAAACTACGAAACTATGAAACATTTCCCTTCCGAGACATTTCAAAACAGTTTACGACGGCTTCGTTGTACACTGAAATATGAAATGAAATTAGGTATATTAAATTTATTCGTAATTAAAGTCAATAAGCAATATTGGGTATTCAAACTCAATTTGTAGCCAACACAAAAGTTTATTTACGGGTGAAAGATGCTTTTAAGAATATAATTTCGTTTTTTATCCGAACATTAAATTTCGTGTTCGGAATTTTTAAGTGTAAATTGAGACAATAATTGTAATTTTGGTGTGACACTTTTATAAATAAGAAAATCGACTGACATCCTTTTTATAAATATTAAATAATTTGGTCAGAAAAAAGAAAAGTTTTAATTATTGAATATTATTTATTAAAATAACACAAGATTACAAATTACTAGAACACCTACTCGCTTAGCTAGGAACGACAAGCAATCAATGCTTCTTTACATCTGCATTAAAGCTAAAACCTTATGGATGAAACTTTGCATGAAACTAAGATGTAAAATCCACCAAAACACTAGTCCATGAAATATAATTTGTACCACGAAATCTAGTATTTGCATCTAAACAAAAAAAATAATTTTAAATACATAATTAGGTACTTGTATATGAAATTAATTTTTACCCTTTACTATCGACCGTTAACGATCAATATCGATTCTGCATGAAAGTAAAATCAGATTAGACCATATTCACACTTTACAAGGACACCAAATGGGAATAGTGTCGCTTGCAGTGAGCCCAGATGGACACAGTGAGTATATGTTTATGTTTTCACAGTGAAAAGTATCTATTTTCTCTGTAAATGTAAGTTTTTTGTGTGACAGTGTCATACTGAACCAACAATAAGTAAGATCACTAAGATCAAAAATAAGAAACTGATCTGAAATAAAATTACTTTTCAGCTAGAGCCAGTGTATGCTTAGATGATACACTTATAATCTGGGAGCTTCTCCCTGGTAACAAAGTCCATGCGCTGCATTACAGCAATATGTCATGTTGGGCACCTACATTTTCTCCCGACGGCGAATACTTAGCTGTTGCTGGGTATACATATACAGGTCAGATTGCCATAATAAAAGTATCAAAACCAGGAAGATTGATACAAAAACGAATGTGAATGGGAAATTCGTCTGCATAGCTTGGGTATGGAATTTTTTTATTAAAACTTATGATTTTTTGTATCAACCTTTTCTGTCTTATTAAAAGGCACCCAGACAAAGAATCATTAGTTAATATATAATCTTTATGATTAAATAATACCAGTCTATAATTTACCTCTCTTTATACTTAAAGGATGCCTAGGTCCAGCAGTGGACGTCTTATTAGTGGCTGATATTATGTAGAAAAAGATAATAAAGTCATCATTATTATAAAATTACTATTACCAGGGATTTATTATGATAATGAGATATTACTTATTAATTTGACATTTTGGACCTCATGCTACACTAGTGATCCTGACGGTGTATTCTCTCGCGGTAACCCTCGGCTATTATGTGTTTTATCTCTTGGTAATAAACAAATACCATATTACTGCGAAGGTGTTTAAAATAATTGTGATTTTAGAGCCCTGATGGAAAGAGGCTAGCAGCTGGTACAGTTGACGGTAACATTCTAATCTACGATATGGAGCGGGAATGCCTCAAACACACCATTCAGGCACACAAAGACCTTGTACGAAGTGTCGCCTTCTCAGCGAACTCCACTTTACTGGCTACAGCCTCATCGGATGGCTTGGCTAAAATTTATAATGTGTTAGTATTTTTTGTGAAGTTAATTTAAATGATTACATAGCACTTGGTAGTAGACGTGCGTAGGAGTTGTATTGTGTTTAAATTACGTGTATATATTAGAGAAAATATGAATACTCTACTAGATTCATAATTATCTTGCGGCTTCAGTGCAAATTATTTATAATAAAATAGTTATAAAGCACGCAAAGCCTACTTCGTCATTATGAGACATTGTCCACAACGCTAAACACCAGAAAGAAGTAATTATTTACAGCTACAATTACTCAGCCCAAAATAAAAATCGCATCCTCTTCACAGCAATGATTCGGCTTATAAATTCAGAAGACTTAACTAACAAATTTGATAATATTATTCATAATTTAATTATAAAGTTGCCACAGATGAAAAATTAAGTTTCAGATATAATAGGGCAATTTTCTGTGATCACTTTTTATGCTCTGTCTATTCAACCATTAATTAACTTCAGCGTCGATTTCTTAGATACGCATGAGGAAAATAAAGTACCGCCTTGTAATTCATTACTTCATTACGATTTCTTATGTCGAAACCAGTTTCGTGAAAGGAAAAAAACCTATTGCTTCGTAACTAGTATCGTAAAAAGAAGATTTTTTCTAATCAACTTTAAACTTAACAAGCTGTATGGTGGACATACAAAATTGTGTCTTTTTGTATTACATTTTTGTAAATATTTAAATTTTAACAGTGTGTTTCCGTATTTTTTTATGTTTAAACATAATTCATAATAATTTCTGTAGTGATATTTTTTGTCGAGATTTAAGGACACTTTGTTTCTTCCAATCTTGACGTTTCTTTTTAATATACTCGTCCCTTTCAAGTTGATATTTGTTTATTCAATGAGTCAGGATGTGACCAAAATGTTTTAACCCCCGACGCAAAACGCGACAGTTTATAAGTCTGTGCATTTGTCTGTATGTCTGTAGCATCGTAATTCTAAATTTTGTGTTAGAAAGGTGTTTTTATCGCGCGCGATCTTTAATATTATATAAGATAAAGGTGGGGAAGAATAACCAAATATACTTAAATGGGATCTCAAATAAAAGCGCATCACGTGCACATTACAAAATAACATGATTTTATATTATCGATCTCCGGATTTATTTTAAAACAGTACTGAGTTTTACGAGTTCAAGCAAAGAAACTCTTCTGTATACTAAATATTGGTATTGATAAACTTGCAAATTTTAGGGTTACTATCAGTCCTTTTATGTCCTTTACATAAATAAAAACCTTTTTTTAATTAGTGATATCGCACGATCAACAAAACCGGTTATTTTGTTATTTATTGTTCTCGAAAACACAGAAAAAGGTTTCTTTTGAATAAAAATGTCTTGATAAGTCGATACATTTCAAAAGGTTATAAAATTTGGTTAATGATTTTGGATTTTTTGAATTATTTGTAGGTACTCAAAATGTATATTATTTTGTTTGTTTTAATTGTTTTATGTTTTGAAAAAACTTCGGTAAGTTTTGCGATCAGTAAATTTTCGCATTACTTTTTAGTAAATATCTTTTTGGTATTGAACATTGTATTGTAATTTTTTGTTTTTAGCAACTAAGACGAGCCACAGGTCACCAGGGTCTCTCACTCGCGAATAAAAAGATGGAGGACATACAGTCACGTATCAAATGGACTTTATATGCCTGAAATAATGATGATAAAGCATAAACATCTCTATTTACGTTCCCACTGCTGAGACACTGCTGTGGAGGTTTTGCAAAAACGACTGAACTGTTCGTTATACAGTTTCAGGTATAAGTAAAAAAGAGGAAGGTTTTATGAATAATTTGTGAGGGATTTCTGAGAAACTGAGAACCAATCGAATTATAATGATAATTGTTGAAGTATTGTATATATATATATATATATATACATATATATATATACTTAGGTACTAATATTAATAGTTTTTACGTAAATGCTTTAATTTTTTAATTGGTTTGTCTTGGCAGACAGAAGCGGAGCTCGTGGGGGATAAATTACGACACTCTATTTTTAAAGACCTGTCCGCTTCTAACCTTCGCACCGTTAGAGATGTTGTTTAGACTTTTTTAACCTCCGACGCAAAAAGGGGGTGTTGATTAGTTTAACGCGTGTGTTCCATAATTGATTATTTGCAACATTAATATCCACTATGTAAACAACATAAAAATAATTGTCTTAGGCAATATAATTTTGGTTAGGACTTCCAGCCCCCATAATTCTTGTTTCATATTACGTAGCAAAAAAATGAGTTCTATTTAGAATATCCACCTATACAAGACACAAGGCACTGCGCAGGATTGTAGCGGACCAACCTGGAGAAACCTTTAAAGAGCCCTACATAACAATAGAATAATCTTAATTAAAAATAAAAAAAATAATCCCAGAACGTTAGTTCCCTTAAAAGATTTGTCGTGTTTCGTAATGTGGTCCGGAGAAGCCATACCTTCTAGGTCTTCATGTCCCATCTTAGACCACATCGTCACTTTACATCAGGTGAGATTGTGGTACTTAAAGAGCTTACGATTGGTTGGAAGAGATACTGTATCTCTTATATAGGAATCATCCCTCTCGTGGTTTTTTACCGGTTATGTTTTTGCGATATATTAAAGTAAGTATTTTAAGAGTCGCTGTGCTAAACATAACGATAGGTTATGTCGCACGTACCGGTGCTGTGCTGTTACATGATTTGATGTTCGCTCAGCGGTTTATGGGGTTAAATATAGGCCTATACTTATGCTTTAAGAAGCGCACATAAAATAATGAAACTCAATGATTCTACTGAGTGCTTACCCGTTCAACCCATGATTTTTCTACCCAATAATATTTTTACCCCTTCAACCCAAAACATATGCCCCGTTCTACCCAAAGCAAAAATCTGAGTCACAGTGTATTCTAAATAGTACAGACACCGTAATTTGTATATCTTTATATATATAATTCTTCTGTGAGTGTGTATGTCACTGAACTTCTCTCAAACTACTGGACCGATTTTGATGAAATTTTTTGTGTGTGTTCAAGGGGATCTGGGAATGGTTTAGATTCACAATTGTGTCCGCTGGACAATGTTTTTTTAATTAATTTTCAATTTATTAGTAGTTGGTGATTTTATATATATATGATCCCACGAGAAAATCCAAAAACACGGGCAACGCCGTGGCGATTTTTTGTCTAATGTAATGAATGACCCTGCTTCTTTAGTATTTCACTATGACATTTATTTGAATTTAAACAATAGAAATTAGGAATAAGTAGGTGTGGGTAGAACGGGTAACTTGAATCTGTTGTTTTGGGTTGAACGGAGCAAAATACCTATTGGGTAGAAAAATCTTGGGTCGAACGGGTAAGCACTCGATTTTATGCATTCTAGTCGTGAAAAATCTTTTTTTTTTCTATTGATAATTTTATAAATGGCGTGGTCATGTTCCCGTATTTTACGGTGACGCTATGCTGTATCTACCTATCTGCTGTCTATTTTACTAAGGTTTTTCTCGTTTTAATGGTGATATTCGTTGTATGTTAGCAGATTTTTTTAATGGTTATTTAGGCCTTGATTGTTGCCCATTTCATATTTCCTCTTTTATGTCTCTTAAATTAAAAAAAATAATATTTCACGGTTTTTTATATTTTTTTTTAACTTATTTTATGAAGCAATTTTATCTTTTTCTTTTTAAAAGTAAGGTATAAGGCCTAAGGTGCGTCTAAGATTTTCTTCTCGTATCAAGGATAGTGCAACCACGTGCCGAGTACCTATACCAAGGAGGTAAAAAAGTATGTATATTTCTCTATAAGTTGTATTTTATTTAGATCTTCCCTTTTTTAATTGTGTTTATGAAAAAAATATAAGTTTTAGTCGTGTTTTAGAGCACCTAACCTAACCTAAGGCGTGGTTGGTCACATGCGGCCACATGTTTCACAATTCATGGTTTACTTGTTTCAGGAAGCTGTAATAAGCTTTTCCTTGTTTTTTATTGCATTTTATTCGTGATTTATCGATTTTATTTTCTGTTGCGGCATGCAAGGCGTGGTCTCATTAACACGTTGTCAATTCATATTTTACTGTTTTATGAGCATTTTATTTCGCTTTTACTTGTTTTAATTGTGTTTTTATATGATTTTATGCATTCTAGTCGTGAAAAATATTTTTTTTTTCTATTGATAATTTTATATATGGCGTGGTCATGTTCCCGTATTTTACGGTGACGCTATGCTGTATCTACCTATCTGCTGTCTATTTTACTAAGGTTTTTCTCGTTTTAATGGTGATATTCGTTGTATGTTAGCTGATTTTTTTTAATGGTTATTTAGGCCTTGATCGTTGCCCATTTCATATTTCCTCTTTTATGTCTCTTAAATTAAAAAAAATAATATTTCACGGTTTTTTATATTTTTTTTTAACTTATTTTATGAAGCAATTTTATCTTTTTCTTTTTAAAAGTAAGGTATAAGGCCTAAGGTGCGTCTAAGATTTTCTTCTCGTATCAAGGATAGTGCAACCACGTGCCAAGGAGGTGACACCACGTGGCCAGATATTTATACGATTTCCTATAACTAGATACGCATGTTTAGTGTTCATTTGCTCAATATTGTTTCCTAAAAATGCTTTGAAAAAAGGTTAAAATGCGAAATTTCTTGTACAGACTCCCATTTTTTCCCATCCCCGCAATAAAAAACTAATACGCAAACATTTCTTCTCTGTAGCAAATGATGAAGTTTTTAGACAAATTTAAGAATTGATTTTTTTAGGTTGATTACCCTGCAGAAACAAAGAATTGATGATATAATAAAGGAGTATCAACAGACAAAAAGGCTCCTAAAATCCATGTTAACACCTGAGGAGTTCCAAATTATAGAAAATATAATGGTAAGTTTTTTGTTCGGTTGGGCAATTTTATTGAAAAAACCGTTTGTTTAAAATGTTATTTAACATTACAGGAGGACAGGCGCCATATGGAAGAGATGAAAGCGACTTTGCGCCCAAGACACATTATAACGGTAAGTTTTATAATTACAAATAAGATCAGCTATGTTCATCACCGACCTGTTTTTATTACCCAATCCAAATTATATCCATTCTAGTTATATTAGGTATTTGTTTAGATTCATCAGTTTTTAACCTAATTCTTTTTTCTCCAGGAATTATCTTTACATTTATCTTCACAACAACGTATAAATGTAAGCGCTGAGATGCTAATTTCTGCTTTTCTGTATCATTACGAAAAAGGTAAGTAATTTTATCATTTCCATTTTCGTGTAGCATTTTTATTTATAATAATCATTTTTATTCAAATGTCGCATTCGACTCTATCCACTGAGCCGTAGAATTATCACTCAAAGACTCGCCTCCCATAAAATCATAACATCTTATTTGGGCGTTGCCTTACTCAACCAAACACGTATGTAGGTTTCGTTTTCAAATGTAGGTTATCTGAAACTCGCAATATAACCTATATCTAATATAAGGTACCTGCTTTAAATATTTGGTTCTATATATCTACGTTATAATAATATTTGTTTATTTTCAGAGAAACAATTAATATGGGATGCGCTTGCGGCAGAACCGCCGGAGCCCACCGCTCGCCCCCGAGAACGTGACCTTTAGTCACTATTTGTAAGTTTACTTTATTTCACTCTTTGAACATTCTATGTATTTTGTGTTCTTCTAGGCGTTACAGTATGTTTACAAATGGGGATTCGAACATTATAGTATTAAATAGTATGATTTATTTCCTGGTCAGATTCACTATTTTCATTTATCTGCGTATGCAGGTACTCGTAATATCAAATTATATATATACGAACTATGATGGCATGAACCCTGTTTGATTCCTTAGACAAAAACAAATTATACCTACACTTCTTCACGTTAACTACCTAATAGTTTCCATCTGCATAATAGTCAATTTTTTCAATAACTGATTTTTTCATCAGATTACTATGACAGGATAAAAATACCTTTTACCTAAATTAACATTGAGATTGTGAAATAAAATCCTGACATCTGTTTGTTAGCAACCGGATTTAGAGTTGTAACATGTTGTTTTGCCGTTGAGTTGTTTGTAACTTTAACTAAACTGCAGCAAACGGTAATTATTTAATATTACCTTGAAGTACAGCGTTAATTTAAAATTTTAGAAAAACCTCAATATTTTTTATAATGGCATGTTTTTTTTTCGTTTCAATTCTTGCATTACTGATTTATAGTATATCGTAAAAATGTAAGACACGCTGAGTATATTTAAACATATTTGTATAACACCACACCATCGCGCATCATTAGGTAGGTACTTCTAGCCACACTTTCCTAAAATGATTTGATCATTTTGACATGGAACTATATTTTTTCCGTAAAGTAATAAAAGCTTTATCATGGAAATCCTTAATTAAAAACTGGCACACATGACTCAAATCTTCGGATTAATCACGAGTGACAAACATGTAATAGCTGCAGTTAGTACTTATTTCAATCTTAATGATTTTTAGTATTATGATAAACCTCACTTTCGTTTAAACTATTAATACATTTGGATAGTTAAGTTTTTATGTTGACTATGTTAACTTGACTGAACGCTCACACAAGAATCAATTCTATACATACCTATATAGTCTGCAAGTTTTCGCTAACGTTTTAGACGCATATCTTTTACGACGCAAATTTATAACTTTTCATTTATATCTTTCAATGTAGTTTTTTCTACATAGTCAGAAATAGGTTTATAATTTTTGCTTATTGCAAATAGCGTTTTAGTTATTATTTTAACTAACATTGATTGGTAATATAACAGTTGATTCATTTGCATACTTAATAGTTTTTATTATGACAATAATTAATTAAGCTTTAATTTGCACTTTTACTTGTTTTTTCTTCCTTACAACTGAAGTCGTCCCTGAGAGCACAGCAACCTTGTTATTTTAACAATAATTATAAGATTTAAAGCATCCTTTATATAATAGTACAATTGTTATATTAATAATACCTAGACTTATAAGTTTATTATAAGTTTAAATTATCATAGTTTTAACGATTCAATATCGTTGAAACGGTTTCTATTAGCTTAAGACTGTTGTGTGCGTTTGACTTTTTTTAGATATAAGATTTAGGTTTAATTAAAGCATCCTTAATATAATAGTACAATTGTTATATTAATAATACCTAGACTTGTAAGTTTATTTTATCATAGTTTTAACGATTCAATATCGTTGAAACGGTTTCTATTAGCTTAAGACTGTTGTGTGCGTTTGATTCTTTTTAGATATAAGATTTATAAGAAAATGAAGAGTCCATTTCTATTATGATATTTTCTGATGATGATGATGACGACGTATTTGAGATACTAGGTTAGATAGATATTAATAAAATGACAATAATAAATTCATTGTTATATTACTAATTAATGTTTATTAATTAGAAATAATAACTATAGTGGTAACTTGCAAACTACATATATATATACGAGCACAAGTGTGACGTTTTTCCTTTTTGTAGTCATCTCTCTTACGAGTCTGTTCAGTTATTCGCTATAGTTCCATAATACATTTCTGAATTTAAAATATCCGTTTCTACTTTCCTTGTAAAGTTATAATTAGTAATTCCATGATGGTGTTAATGACTAAAAATAACGAGTCCGTCATTTAAATTTTTGAAAGAAAAATTTGACCTTATGTTTTTTCTTGCTAACGAGAAATTAAGGCTTTCCACGAAAATTACCAATATTTCTGGCTGGCTACTAAAAGGGCTAATCAGAACACCTATGTTTTATGTATTCATTATGCCTATTGTAAACAAAAGACCTGGGTACTTACTAGCAGACGTTAGGGGTGGAAATATGTATTTTTAAGGTTTGTGTTTCGTACTATTTCCACCATTTTGGAAGCCAGTTTTCTAAAAGTAGCTTCAAACCTATCATTGTATCGAATCTTTAGAAATAATATCTTGTTTTTTAAATGTTATATATACAAACACAATGTGATTAACCTTGATTGCGTAGACATTGGCACAAGCCGTGTTCTAAATCTTTAACTTGATTGAATAATCTAGCTTTTGGATACTAGTTAACCGTGTTACTGTCAGCTACACATTATAAAAGATATTATGAAGATTTCCATGATTTTAACTTAAGTGCGTACAAAATTATATTAAGATTTAAGTGTAGGTACCTACTCTTGCCTATAAATGCGATTTTGGTGTTTTTTTTTTGTGTATTATATAATAAAGCTTTTTGATAAAAGTACTGTTTTTATGCTTACCTTCCCCAGTCTATGAATACCATTTTCACAGATTTCATAACATTTATTGCAAGTTTTAAATACCTTTTCGAAATTATCATTCGGCAGACATAAATATTTCAAGACATGCATGATCTAAGCATCTATCATTTTTTATTTGAGGCAATTCATAGGTATTAATATTGTAGTTGTTAGATAGATAGATAGATAAATAAAACATTTATTTGTCACCACAACACAGAACATAGGTATATAAAAAATAGAACACACAATAGATACATTGGTAATTAAAGAAAGACAATACAGATAAACAATTTACAAAATAATTAAATAGAGAACATAGATTAAAATGGAATAACAAATTAAAAATAAACATATAATAACAGTACTCAAAGATTAATAGACCTATGTGTGTGCTGCAGCGTGACAAAAAGGTAATAGGTACTCGGCGCATATTTTGCTCTCAGAGCAAACACTGATTTTCAGTATTGCCCGTCGTGACGAGCCAAACAAATCACCAACGCAACAAAAATTACTAATTCCTACTTACAGACTAAAAAAACTAGGCAAATCATTTATGGGTAACTCTGTACGTTTTTATAATAAGCTTCCTCATAATGTAACAGAGCTTCCTATTAGAAAATTTAAATCATTTATTAAGAGAAGTCTAATGAAAAAAGCGTATTATTCTATAAATGATTATATAAAGGATGATGCAGCTTGGATAGATGTTGCTTAGTTCCACATTAACAGGCTCTAATAATTCTGGTTGACCAGGACTGATATGCTCATGTTATAATAGCTTCCTTATATGACAAACATTTTTTTATTGTAAATGTTAAACTTATAATAGTTACCTATAAATAAGAACTCCAAAATTGTAATAACTACAAATTGTAATAACTGATAAAGCTGTGTTGTTCTATTCGCTTCTCAACTCAGTATAAAACAAACTGTCAAGACAATGTTATTTCCTTGATATTTGTTATTTAAGCAATTTAGTTTTATTAATTTTAAGTTGACCTGTCCATGTAGGCTATGTGCTTCTAAGGAAATAAACGTTTTGACTTTGACTTTGACTTTGACAATTTGATTAGAGCAATTTGTTAAAATACTAGGTACGATAAGTGCATAAGCTCAAATAGAGATATTATAAGAATGTAATTAGTAAAATATTAGTAGGTAAATAGGTACGTAGGTAGCGCTCCTGTGCCGTTGTTTACATCGGACTTTATTGTGGTTTTTAAATGAAATGAAAATAGTTTATTGCTTGAAATATGGAATACATAGGTGTCAGGTTATTCATACAGTTCTACACACTTCGTCAATTTAGATTTGACATGCAATGTCAATAACTATGAGTGAAGAAAAAATAGAAATATTAATATAATAAAATAGAAATAAAAATATTTTCAATATTTAGTTACCTAATTCCAATTACAATATAATTCGATGTCTAATTATTGTGTCAGTATGTAAATGATCGTTTACATTTCAATAGGATTTGTCGATTAGCCATTTAGCCATTTTTGGTAGAAATTTGTTTAAGGACAGTTTCTTAATTTCAATAGAGATATTATTAAAAATGCGTCCACACATTGCCAGACAGCTTTTTAAATTCTTAAAGTGCATTAAAATCGAATAATATAACAAAAGTGACAACAAGAGTATGCGATTTACACCGGCCATTGAAATCTGTGCTTAAAAACAAGTGGAAACTTTGTACAGTGACAATCAACCGGAAGTGATCTTCTAATATATAAAATTCTCGTGTCACAGTTTTCGTTGCCATACTCCGAAACGGCTTGACCAAATCTTATGAAATTTTGTGAGCATATTAAGTAGGTCTGAGAATCGGCCACCATCTATTTTTCATTTTGCAAAACAACGTTTGCTGGGATCAGCTTGTTATCTTATAATAATAGATTATTTGTTTGAGGATGAGAATACATACTCGTATTTTCAATGTTTAAAATTATTATTTTAGTGTATTTTTATGACTTTTCTCTCTGAAATGAAAAATGCTGCGAAAATATCCATCCAGTGGAAAAATATCAAAATTATAAAATATATTACGATTATTGTGTATTATTGATTATTTATTATATATACAAATAAAAATGAATTGTTGTTCGTTAGTCTGATTAAAACTCGAGAACGGCTGAACGGATTTATCTTATCAAAGGTTTAAAAGGCGAGAAAATACAAATAATTGCCGAGAAAAAAAATTGACAAAAACCCGTGCGATGCCGGGGCGGGCCACTAGTTATTAATATATATTGAAATTGGTGAATTTGGATTTACTTAATGTAGGTATACTTGTATATTGTATTGTATGGTGTATTGGTTTCGGATAATTATTTTTTAAATGGCCATCTATCCCCAAAAAAATCGGTGCAACCCCAGACAAAAAAGTGTTATAAGTTTGACGTGTCTATCTGTCTGTCTATCGCCTCATAGCTCCCGAACGGATGGAGCGATTTCAATTTAGTGTGAGTTTAGTGCGAGTGTTCTTATACATGTTTAAAAGTTACGATGGTAAAAGGAGGAAACCCGAAAATCTGCAAATATACTCGAGTGCGGTCTCAAATGAAAGCGCACATTACAAAATAGTATGACTTTTTACATTAAAGGGAACTAAAGTACTGGAAGCGGAAGTTTGGTTTTACTTTAAATTTAGATTATTGGAGGGGATGGATGCCTTTTTACCCGACGCGCGACGCAAAAGAATGATAATGTGATAACTAAAGTAAATATCTAGCGTGTATACCTACTAGATATTTACAGTTTTAGCCTTGCCCCGAAACCAAACAATTCACGGCAAAAATAATTTAGCCGTTGCAGGAGCAGTGCTACAACAAACTACCCTCTGAAATAAAAACAAATACATAAATATATCCGGACAATCCACACAACACTGATACTTTCTCCCAATCTCCACCAAAACCACACTCGCCAACTCGCTTCTCTTCCCCATCATAGACTATGCCGATACTGCCTTTCTAGATCTAACTGAATACCACCTTAATAAGCTTCACCGTCTTCTGAACACATGCATACGCTTCATCTTTAATCTTAAGAAATATGACCACGTAAGTCAGTATCGTGCCATCCTTAAATGGCTGCCTATCAGGGAAAGAAGAAATGTTAGGATTCTATGCCTACTCTTCACTGTTTTGTTTGACCCCTTTGCTCCCACATATCTAAAAGACCGTTTTCATTTCCTCTCTGATAAGCACAACAAATCTCTTCGATCATCCGACAATCTACTTCTTGCAATACCCTCTCACAACTCTTCATATTTCGGCAACTCCTTCTCTGTGGAAGCAGTTCGCTTATGGAACGACTGACCTATAGATCTGCGAAAGATAGAATCCAAAGATACTTTTAAGCGCTCCATAAGGGAACACTTTCTGAAGCGATTGTATCAATAACTTATCACATTTCATTATTATTATCATTATTTTATTTTATTATCTTTTCCACATCTAGTTCTATCCATAAATTATTTCGGTTTTCATCATTTTTTTTCTTTAATTGATGTCACATATTTGTACTGTATTTATATAATTTTAATTTTAACAAATAACATTAAGTAGTTTTAAGATTTAACGCGCACGGAAACATTGTTAACAACCATCACAGGTTGGCAGGTAGAAAATGCTTAGAAATTAAGCCTACCTTTTTGTACACAATTCAACGTAGTGCAAATAAAGTGTTTTAAATAAAATAAATAAAAAAACAACAACATTCCATACCCCGTGGTAAGCTCTAAGCTTTTGTTACGGGTGTACTAGATATCTGATATACCTAAATACCAAATTCAAAGTTGTTAAACATGTTATATGTTTGTTAGGTAATAAGTACCTAACAAAGTGAATTATATGCGTTTATTTATAAATGTGAATAAATGTATTTTTGACAACCTCTGTGGCTCAGTTGGCGAAGGTTTGACTGAGGCGCAGGGTTCAATTTCCGCCCGGGGGACCAGATTTTGTACGATCTATAATTTCTGGTTTCAGGTCTGCGTGTTTTCTATGTATCAAAATATACAAAAAAAAAATCACAGTCACCTAACACCCATTACATAGTAAGCTCTGCTTAATTTGTTGGTAGGTGATGCTGTGTGAGTAGTCCGGAAATATTTATTTTTGTATATTTATTTGTATTACTTTAAATAACACATACCTAACTTATGTGTTATTTTAAATCTATTAGACCTCCACGAACATTTCCAGACTAAGTTAAGATAAATCCGTTCAGCCGTTCTCGAGTGAGACAAACGAACAGAAATTCATTTTTATATATATGGAAGATAATGCTCATGTGTTATGTGATGTCATTTTTATAAATGCATAATATTTATTTTGCATTATTATTTTTTTAATTAAAGTTTCCTTATTGCCTCAGCTGAGTTAAAAGAATTTAAACTATTAATTGACATTATACATACAGACAGGACATTATAATGTAATGTATCATAATGAAAAGTAAATAGCATGTGTGTAGATTTTTAATTATAATTATTTTAAACCCCCGACTAAAAAAGAGGGGTGTTATAAGTTTGACGTGTCTGTCTGTCTGTCTGTCTGGGACATCATAGCTCCCGAACGCATTAACCACGGAACCCTCGATGCATTAGTATGAGCCCGTCTCATAGTTTTGTGATTTACTGGATATCTTATAATGATATAAATTTTAATATAAATCTAAATTTAAAATTTAATCACAGTGTCATAGTTTTCGTTGGCATACTCCTCCGAAACGGCTTGACCGATTCTCATAAAATTTTGTGAGCATATTAAGTAGGTCAGAGAATCGGCCAACATCTATTTTTCATTTTGCAAAACAACGTTTGCTGGGGTTAGCTAGTAGTAGGAATAGAATACAATAAAATATGAAAATACAGAACAAATGTTGCTAAAAAGTAGCATTGTCAAACTTACACCAAAGAAAGTGACACAAAAAATAATGTCATAATAATAATACATACATGAATTCTCACGGTTCAAAGTAGCCTTTGTTCTTTCTGGGGATAAGAGAATCTGTATATTAAATTTCAATGCCCAGTCAGAAAATATTTTGCGTAGAATTATTAATAATTATATTACCATAAAGCTAAAATTAACGTAAATTTGTATCCATCAACTTAATTTTAGTCGGTTATTTTAGGAAATTGCACCAGATTTTATTAATTTAGACTGTTTTCTAGTAAGTAATTTTTCAGCCATTTCAATGTGTTCATGTAAGGTTGAAATAAGGTTTTCTTAAGAAAGTTGCAGATAACAAATCAGGCTTTATAGATAGATACCTATTCAAAAAACATCTTATCTAAAAACAAGAACTAGAAAGGAGTGCAATAAGTCAAGTGAAGAATTATTCGAACCTGGTGCCTAAGCAACAATAAAATTATGACGATTAATCGTTTGTTACAATGCCGTGCCTTCCGACTGAGCTATTCGGTGTTGAAATGATTGTTGTAGTTCTCCGCAGATTGTACGAGTAACCATTAGCTTGTAAGGTTTTTTTTTACATATCACAAACAAGGGACTCTTTTTAACCGCCATTTGAATATAAACAAAATGTCATAATGTCATAAATAGCCAATTTTTGTCATAAGTCTTTCTGTTTTTGTATTGATTGTTATTGGTCTTATTATCCTCATATTAATAACAAGTACATACCTACTTACTTAATTACTTATAATATGTTGTAATCTGTTATAATACTTTTATCCAGGCAAGTAGGTAGGTACCTAATAGCTACGTGCAGTGGGCCGATAATCGTCTAATAATGGTAGCCGTAATTTTAATAAGTACCTACATAATAGTTGTACAAACCACCTTTGTACCCGCGTTATATTTATAGATTACTAGTCGACCCGACAGACGTTATCCTGTCCCACGTCTCAAAAAACAATATCCAGTTGACCGTATTGTGAATCTAAACCATTCCCAGATCCTTGAACACACACAAAAAATTTCATCAAAAGTGGTCCAGTCGTTTGAGAGAAGTTCAGTGACATACACACTCACAGAAGAGTTATATTTATAAAGATTCGGGTGTAGGCACAGATTAGTTCATAGTTAGGTTTGTTTACATTTTCTAAAGGACTTCGAGATATATAAAGATCTTTCTAGAACCTTGCGCTATTTGACATTTGGTTATTGGTTTCGGGAATCTAGATATACGTTTATTACCTACTTTTTGGAATATACGGTTCTGTCAAACGATGATAACGTCATAAACATTGAAAATATAAATTATTTACGAACACTGAGAACTTGTGATGTTTGGTACAGATTGGTGGTAGGGTGCCTGATCCGAACAATTGTACGGATAATAATTATGTTGTGTATTAAATGTGTAAGCGCTTGTGCTACATAAGGGAGTTAAATTGAAACTCCAGCATAATTTTCTGTATTTATTGATACTGAGAGTACGTCTAGCTGGGGTCGCTACGTAGATGCCAACAGGACGGGGTGACGTTTGAGCTCATATTTATGAGCTTGTACCTTATACAATTGTCATAGTAATGGCCTTTTCAATGCCTAAATCAGACAAAGCTAAATTATTATTATTTATATTATAATTATTTGGAGGGCTATGGGCTTGAACATCTTCCCACCCCGGGAAAAAGTGAAAAATGTCTGCATTCAATGAAACTATGCAACACAGACATATAATATTAACTATTTATTGAGATTTATTTATACAAACAAATTGACCCAGCTAGAAATTATAGAAAGCATTTGGTATTAAGTGAATTTAACTTCAAGATATCTTCATCAATGGACGTCTTCATCAGTGGACATCTTCTTCTGTGTCGATCTGCACCAATTGACTTATTCAGTGTGAGAAGACTTGTTACCGGTAACGACGTCTGCACTGCATTACTTGTGATTTCATTTGATCCAGGGAAGAGATACTCGCCCAAGACGCCAACATATAGGTGGGATATTTTCTTCCTGGATGAGAACTAGGTCAACGTTTCAACGTGTGTGAGTTCGTTCTCAATTTAGTTATTTGTTGTAGTTCGGCGATATATTCCTTTTGCCATCTTGTGGCGAAAGTGTTGGCGTAGTCGCTCAATCCGAGCATAGCGCTGAAGAGTGGTTTCAGGTCGATCTTCCATAAAGCAGGCGAAGACATCGCGTTCAGCTGCCTTCCGATTAGAAAGTGCCCTGGAGAGAGGGAAAGGAGTCGTTAGGGCATGCGGTTTAAGGACGCAAGAGATGACTGTTTGAATGTTGACAATTCTTTATAGGTTAAATGACTTTTGCTTACAACACGACGGAAATGGTGTTTAGCGGATTTTACCCCGGCTTTGCCTCCCAGAGGTCTCCGAAGTGAGGAGCTTACGGAAGTGAACTAATTTTAATTATTTACTGACTTGCAAAATCAGATAAAGGTTCTGTAGCTTTCGTAAAAAAATGACTTATGTTCTTCGCGGCAGCTACTAAATTAAAACCATTGTCAAATATTTCTACTGGCTTTCCCCTTCGAGCTATAAATATATTTTTATCATAAGTGTACGCACATTAGTGATAAAAAAGGGAGAATTAGTGCTTCATCACTAAGCACTAATTCTCCCTCTTACCTATTCTTATTAATCACACATCACCTTGAAAGGAAGATAAGGGTTATATTTTAATTTTAAGGTTTATTTATAATAAACAAACATGAATCTATTCGGCTGCGAATAACTCGCACTCTGCTGTCTACACATTAAATAAATGATAAGGAAATTATTTATTTAATGTGTAGACAGTTAATATTACAATAACTTTATTGTAATTATTGTTAATGATGTTTTACGTGTTCAAATATTCTTTGAATCCTCGTCAGTTTAGAAAAGGTTTCAAAATGAATAATGTTGTTATCTACACTAATATAATAAAGAGGAAGGATTTGTACCTATTTTTGTATGTTTGTAATGAATAGGCTCAAAATTACTGGGCCGATTTAAAAAATTATTTCACCAATAGAATGCTACATTCTTCCAATTTGACATAGGCTACATTTCATTGTGAATAAATCTAAATTTAAAATTTAAGAAAAACCCCCGATTCCAACGCCTTCATTTCCTTAAGGCGCCTGTATGGGCCAACGGCCTTGAGGATTCGGGCGGAGTCAAAATTATTCCCCGCGCAACCGCATATTCCCCGCTACATTTTTACGACGCAGAGCGCGGCCTGCGCTCTCGGCAAGCGGTCACGCGTGCCGGGTCCTCGCGAGTCGCGACGCCGTAAATAAGGACTTTCCAACTACATCATTATTACGCTAAAACTATTCTACCTAGAGATTTATGCGTTTGTGCTTATGTTATTTTCTTTTTTATTTTTTTTTAAATTTAAAATTTATTGTTGAAATTAAGTATATATTATTATTAGATATTAATGAACCTTAATTTTTTAACTATTTTAGTGTATTTTCTTGTTGGTGGTCCTAATATAACAAATAAATAAATAAATAATAAGTATGTTTTTTAACTAGGTTTTTTTTACTTACTAAGTACCAACCTACTAATAAGATCCTAAGCCAATCCTGCCAGGGTAGGCTAGTTACCTATACAATGTGTATTTTAGAACCTTGATCAAACGCAATTTGCGGATACATGACAAAAATTATTCGATAAATATCAGTTTTTTTTTATGTAAACTATTAAAAAAAGCCGATTTAATATTTTTTTATGAGAACTAGGTACTTCATCTGGTGTTTTCTTCGTTTCTGTTTGAGTAAACGGTGTATTTTATTCAAAGTAGGCTCATTAAAAAGCTAGATAGTTTACCTAGCTATGAAAATTAAAAGAAAATACAATTTCGGTACAAAAGCCTATTAAATTTTTGTTTTTGTAGAAATTTAACAAAAAAAATAGATTTTGTATTTTATTTTTAATCTGTAACTTTTACACTGGATTATTGAGGTATACTTTTTTGCATGTCATATTAAACTTCATAATATATACTACAAATCTCTTCTAAAAAGTAAGTCTGGTTTTTGCTTGAAGGCCAATCGTCTGATAGAATCTAGGTAGTATCTGCAATATTCATAATGTCATAGGATTAGAAAATCGGGCATAAAGACGAGTACAATTCAGATTTTTGGTCAGTCACTAAGTTTTCGAGGTATTTTGCTTTTCCTTTAAAGTTTCAGGTAGAGAGTATACAATTATTTGAAATGCTACGCGACTGACACTATTGGTATCCATAGATACTCTAAGGTTGGTGGGTAGCCCACGTACCAAAAAGGTTAATTAAACTCTTTTTGTTGTCATGTTATTAGCCATTTGAATTTGGTACTTTCTGCCTTGTACAGAGATCAACAGACAGCAAATTATGTAATGAAACAAGGCAAGATAAGATGAAACGGAACGAAGCCTTTGCCCAAAAGTGGGATATTAACGGTGGATAATGATAAAATTAAGTAATACAACATTTTAAGTTATTACTTTCAATTAATGTATTGATTGTTCAAAATGCCAACCATTTTCCTCAATGCATATCGTTCAAGTAAAGCCACGTTCAGTTCACAAGTTCTTTTTAGTACATCGCGATCGTTTCTTATTTGATTCGCTGGCGTGATTCATGGTGACGCTCCAGCTCACTTCACCACAATCGTGCGTGATCATTTTAATGCAACTTAAGATACATCATTTGTTGTCTGTTGATATTTGTACAAGGCAGAAAGTACCTAATTAAAATGGCTAATAACATGACAACGAAAAAAGGTAGACCCATACTCTTTGTAGAATTTGTAGAATAATAATAATAATATAACTCTTTATCCAAGGCGTGGAGCGGAAGTTTAGTGGTGCTCTTTTTTAAGAAGGGAGATAAAGCTCTTCTCAAAAACTATAGGCCCATTTCACTCCTGAGCCACATATATAAGCTGTTCTCAAGAGTTATCACGAATCGTCTCGCTCGGAGACTATAGACGAGTTTCAGCCACTGGAGCAGGCTGGGTTTCGCGCAGGATTTGGCACCATAGACCACATTCACACAGTGCGGCAGATTATACAGAAGACTGGGGAGTATAATCAGCCCCTGTGTCTAGCATTTGTGGTCTATGAGAAGGCCTTTGACTCCGTCGAAACCTGGGCTGTTCTGCAATCTCTCCAGCGATGCCAAGTAGACTGTCGTTATATCGAGGTGATGAGAAGTCTTTATGAAGCCGCTACAATGTGTGTCCAAGTACAGGATCAGAAGTCCAAACCCATCCAACTGCGCAGAGGTGTGAGACAGGGGGATGTCATATCCCCGAAACTGTTCACGAGCGCGATGAAAGATGTTTTTAAGACTCTGGACTGGAAAGGTAAGGGCATCAACATAAACGGCCACCACATTTCGCACCTACGATTCGCGGACGACATAGTCTTAATGGCGGAGTCGTTAGAGGAGCTGAACCAGATGTTAGACGACCTTGCTGCGTCTTCGCGACGTATCGGACTTGGCATGAATCTGGATAAAACCAAAGTCATGATTAATGACCAAATTGAGCCAAGGCCGATCGTCGTAAATGGGCACCTTCTCGAAGTTGTTTCCGAATACCCCTACCTCGGGCAGGTTCTGCAGCTGGGAAAAAACAACTTTGATAAGGAGGCTAAGAGGAGGATTCAGTTAGGCTGGGCAGCATTTGGTAAACTACGTCAAGTCTTCTCGTCATCCATACCGCAATCCTTGAAAACGAGAGTTTTTAATCAGTGCGTTCTACCCGTAATGACGTACGGTGCCGAGACGTGGACACTTACGATAGGGTTGGTCCACCAGTTCAAAGTCGCGCAGCGAGCTATGGAGAGAGCTATGCTCGGAGTTTCTCTGAAGGATAGAATGCGGAACGAGCACATCCGACAGAGAACCAAAGTTACCGACATAGCTCATAGGATTAGCAAGCTGAAGTGGCAGTGGGCCGGCCATATCGTACGAAGAACTGATAACCGTTGGGGTAAACGTGTTCTGGAGTGGAGACCGCGACTCGGCAAACGTGGTGTAGGCCCTCCGGCCAGGTGGGATGACGACCTGCGAAAGACTGCAGGCAGATGCTGGATGCGTCAAGCCGAGGACAGGGCACTATGGCGCTCATTAGGGGAGGCCTATGTCCAGCAGTGGACTAAAATAGGCTGATGATGATGATGATGAACTCTTTATTACAAACCAAGATAAAATAATACAAAAATGGACTTGCAAAATACAAAATGCATAATGGGCGGCCTTATTGCTTAAAGCAATTTCTTCCAGACAACGTTTGAAAAAAATTATGAAGTTTAATAAAACATGCAAAAAAGTTTAAAAATTATAGATCATCAACAAAATTAAAAAAAAAATTTTTTTGGTAAATTACTACAAAAAAAAATTTTGCGGGCTCTTGTACCAAAATTGTATTTTGTTTTGAATTTTCTTAATTAGGTAAACTATCTAGCTTAGAGTGTTAGATATTTGTGTTGATGGATATGTGGGAAGAGGTAGGTCAAAGAAAATATTGATGGACTGTTTGAAGGATGGCATGCGTAAGAACAAAAATGACTGACAAAAATGTTTCTAAGATAATGACTTTTTAAATTGTACAATAATTAGTTTTATGACTTTGAATTTTTGCTTACTATGATGATTACTGATGTTATAAATGTTTAATGAAATTAATTTAAAGTTAATAATTATAAAAAATTATTTAGTACTGTATTTTGTTAGATTTTTATTATTATTATTTTAGTTTATTCAATAATGTAATGCCAATTTTATAATTGCATGCCTGGACAGGTAAAATACATTGATCCATGTAAAATTTAAGCCATAACAACGCTGTAACATGTATTTACGCAATAAATTAATTTTGAACTTTGAAGGAAGGAATGAGTGTTGAGATGACGAGTGTCAGAGGAAAATGGAAGGAAGAAAGATGTTGCGTCGACCCCACGTAATATGGGATAAGGGCTGATGGTGATGTAAACTATCTAGCTTTCAAATGAGCCTACTTTGAATAAAATACACCATTTACTCAAACAGAAACGAATAAAAAACAATACGAAGTAGATTTCATAAAAAAAAATATTGACTTTTTTTTTAAATAGCCAACATAATAATTATTATCCTATATTTATCCATAAATTTATGTCGTGTATCCGCATTTCGTTTGATCAAGGTTCGAAGATACACATTGTATATACTTTGTTTGTATCATCTACCTAGTAATAATAATAATAAAACTCTTTATTACACACCAGGATATCACAATACAAAAAGGGACTTAAAGCTAAATACTGAAATGCGTAATGGGCGGCCTTATTGCTTAGAGTAATTTCTTCCAGACAACCTTAGGATGGAGGGAATAATGCACAGCAAATAACTGGACGGTGCGGTGACATAAAATATATATCATCATCATCATCATCATTTCAGCCGTAGGACGTCCACTGCTGGACATAGGCCTCCCTCAATGACTTCCAGTGACTTCGTTCGGTAGCAGCTTGCAACCACCGCGAGCCTGCTACCTTTACCAGATCGTCCGTCCATCTAGTTGGTGGACGTCCTACGTTTGCCGATCCGTGGTCTCCACTCGAGAACTTTCCGGCCCCAACGGCCATCTGTCCTGCGTGCGACATGGCCCGCCCATTGCCACTTTAGCGAGCTAATTCGAAAAATAAAGCGAATTAAAATATATATAACAATTAATTAATTATTTAATTTTTAATTATATTTATACTAGTCTGTGCTAGTTATAAATAAATAATATTTCCAGACAATTCACGCAACAACATTTAGTCCCGTGGTAAGCTCTAAGCTTGTGTTACGGGTAGGTACTAGATATTTGATATACTTAATGATATTAATAATTATATTATAATATACATACATTTAAAGATATTTTTTAATATACATATTAAACACCCAGACCAAGCAGAAAAGTGCTTGCAGAACATACAAACACTTTTACCCTCGGCGGGAATCGAACCCGCTACCTTTTGCTCTGCAAGCGGACATTCGCACACCGCGCCTACGAGGCACTCAGAGTCTAAAATATAAAACTAAACAACAGCGTCCATGCGCAAACAATAATCGTTAAACGGTTACATCGAAAAATGCATTTGGACCGATGACGAAGACGCGCGACACAACCTCCCCGTCCGATAGTCTGAGCCACACTGCCGCCCGTCGCCCCCGCACAGACCCGGTCGTTCCATTTCATACCGAAAACATAAAATAATTATTTGTAGTCGTATAAATCATTTGTTTTAATTTTCAAACGTACAGTTTGTGTGGAATACTTTGACAAATATTTAAGTTAAAGAAAAATACTCAAACTCAATACCGTTTAAAAGATATATCCAAATTTCGGATAAAAAATGCCTTACTTTGAATATTTTTTTTATTAAGTAATAATGAAGATACAATAATTTCAAACGTTCAAGTTGTAATTTAATATCTATTTTGCAACATATATTTTTTTTATACATTTTTATTCACTCATAAAGTAGATATATCAATTTGAAAAAGTCGCGTTAGCCCATACAACCACCTTAAATGTAAAACGACATAATATTATGTAATGTGGACGCAATGCGCTTTCATTTGATACCCCACACTAGTATATTTGCAGATTTTCTGTTTTCCTTCCCCACTCTCAGCCCCATAACTTCTAAACGGCTCAACCGTTTTCATGAACCAATGAAAAACCAATTTTCATGAAACATGTCTAAGAACACTCGGTCCAAACTCACCTTTCATACAAAAAAAAACTAAATTGAAATCGCTCCATCCGTTCGGGAGCTATGATGACACAGACAGACAGACAGACAGACACACAGACAGACAGACAGACAGACAGACACGTCAAACTTATAACACCCCTCTTTTTTGGTCGGGGGTTAAAAATAAGGGATCCTTGGCAAAATTTGAACAATGTAACCGAATAAATAGAATAGGAGTCTTAAAATGTCTTTCGTCGAATGCGCTGCCGAAACTATTAGCGATGGAACAAAATAATGTACAGCAATATTAAAGAACATCATAATGTCTACAAAAAACTCCGCGGTAGCATATTATGTCCAACTATTGTAGTTATGTCACTACAACAACTTTTTTCATTTTAAACATTAATCTTATATATAAAAATTAATCGCAAAATGTGTTGCTAAGCGCATAACTCAACTTTTTTTTAAATGTTCGTTGGAGTTCAAGGATGATTTTTACGGCGAGAAAAATTCGAATAATTTCCGGGAAAATTTTATACCCGTGCGACGCCGGGGCGGGCCGCTAGTTTAATATAACTGTGTTGGACTTTACCTAAGGTAAATCATGAGTTTTGTATTAAGTGCTGGTAAAAAAAAATCGAACGACAGTTAAACTCAACAACCAATATCAATAATCTTCATACTATTAAATAACTATTGTTCTTGAAAATTACGTCATACAGGTTCGTGGAATAGGCCTACCGGGGAAACCACGTTCAAAAAAACGCGCCGAGTACACTACCTCACAGGTGGTGTGGAAATAATGTGTGCATATTATGTAGAACGTGATTCTTACAAGCGCAATATCTAGCAAATGGTGGGTCTTAGAGAAAAAATCATTGGTGATATTTTTATAGAGAATTTTGTGATCTACAACTTTTCCTTGAGGTACTTTTTAATAAAAATTACCGTTTTAGAGAAAAATCCAAAAAACCCAAAATGTTGACATTTGGGCGCGAATAACTCCCTTAGCTCACATGGGATGGGATCGAGTGGGACTTATGACACTTTATTTTTTATAGCTAACCTAAGGTCTCTACGGAGATTTGGCTGTGTCGGAATTTTCTTTATTTCAATTGTCTATATTGACTGGACTATGACCCTAGCAGCAGAAACTTCTTGATACGAAACTAAATAATGGTATTTTGAATAGGGGATATTTTAACATTATGCTAATCAAACATTCGTTATTAAGATTATGGTGTGTTGTGTAGTGATTTCTAAGTGAGTGATTATATTGTGTTGTGTAGTGATTTCTAAGTGTGTGTGTGAGTGTGAAATGCATAAAATATACGGAGCTATAACTTAAAACTATATTGTAAAAAGTCAATAAAAAATAGAAACCAACCAAGTTGCTTAAAATATTGGTATTACTTGTTGATTTAAAATGGTTAACAAATTTATTGCTATTGCAGTAGTTAGGTATTGACATCCTTATCAGTAGATCTTCGAGACATAATAGTCATTGTGAAATGGCGTTGTTTAGTCCGTCCTCGGTGTCGATGCGGATTGCTTGTGAGCTGTCCATTTTTTTAAGAGCGTGCACTACCTCAGCAGAAGGAGGTTTTGTCTGTTCACGTCCGTAAGTGGTAACCCTCTGAATCCTTACACGTGACCTCCGGGTGGTGCTAAGAACAGTCTCTGGTGGGAGGCTTCGGCCGCGGCTTGTCACCACCCTCCGGGCTGGGCCAGTGCGTGAAGCGATTTTTTCGTGTTTCGTAATGTGGCCCGGAGAAGCCACCTTCTAGGTCTTCATGTCCCATCTTAGACCACATCGTCACTTTACATCAGGTGAGATTGTGGTCAAATGAAGGCTTATCGATTATAAAAAAAAAAAAAAAAAAAAAAAGAAAATCAAATTTCGCCTCAGCTCGTTACGCCGACGCGCCGCGGCGCACGGGCGGCGCCACTTGGCAGACGGCCGGTGGCAACGTACTTACTTCGCGCGCAAAATTATATTGGGTTGGGTTCACGCTAGTTTAAAACAATCTTATTGAAGTTAGGTACAATATTCTTGTCTATAAGGTAGATAATTAGGTACCTACCTACTAAGAAACGAAATTATCAAATATGTAATAATACATTTTTCTTCATAATAATTTAAAAAATAGTACAGGACCTATAACCTGCAAAGTGAGGTTTATCACTTATTAGAAAACATTAAAAATGTAATAATAATATTATAATCATATTTTATTGTTTTTCAATGTAATTGCCAACATACCTACTACTGCTACTAGACCACGGAGGCGTTATTTTCTGATAAAACACTAGACAAGTGTGAGTCGCTATAGCGCTGAGGGTTCCGAACATTCTTTTTTGTATTACCAAAAGAAAGACAGTGTTTTGCGTAATGTAATGGTGCTTATGCCTACTACTAACCTAAAATAGGAACGCAATACTATTTATTTATTCTGTGGTACTAGTAAATATAGTATAGTAAAATATATCTACCTACTTACTGATTTTTATGTTGAAAAAGATCAAAAAGAATAACTTATTGATCTTTTTCTTAATTTGAAAAAGATCAATAAGTTAATAAGTTTATTTTATTGGTTATTTCTTGAACTCCTATTTTGTTATGCAAAATGCAAAAAAATAAAATTCTATTTTATTATTATAATTAATATGTTGGAATAATGTATTTCTGTTAAGTTTAATTCATAAATTATTTGTTGGTTGGCATAAAAGGTTAAAAAAAATATTATGTAATATTGTTTAACATAATTTATGTTTGTATTTTAAATGTTAAATATGTATACCTAAGTTATTGTTAGGTGATTAAGATAAAATATAATATGTAATTAATGTTGTCTCAATTAATAGCAACAATTTTTTTTAGAATAACACATCAAGGTGTTGTTGTAAAAAAATCTGTAGGTAGGTAGGTACTTCGCAGCACTAGGCTAAAAGTACATTAAATAAAACTAAAATAAAAATGCACCAAAGAATTTTATTTATTTTTATTGACACTCTGTTATGTCTCTAATTGGCATATTTTAGACCAGGGTAGAAGCCTTGAAAAATAATAAAAAGTGAAAAAATAATAATAGTAGGATGACACCCATTAGAAAAGGAGGGGAATATTATAAAAATGAAAGGAAAAATAATTTACGGGCGATCTGAGGTCGGGAAGGGGAAGGGGGATGAGTTTTTAAGGGTATAAAATGGTTTTTCTCGATTTCCGGCAAAACTAAAAGTCGTATCGAAAAAAGTCAAATGGCAAAGTTGTAGGTAATAAAAAAATCTAATACTTTTGTATCTACACTTTTTTCACATAACCACTGAATTTATGTGAAAAATCCAAAAAACCAAGTTTTTGGTTTTTTATTTTTATCTTTTACAAAAAATTTTTTTTTTAACGAAATTTGGTGAAATCTTACCTTTTTATGTCCCAAATACGCTGTAATTTATTTGATTAAAAATATTTATTTTTTCACCTTATTTTGAATTAATATCAAAAAAACACCCTAATTTTAAATCGAAAATTCACCCGTCAAAATATCAGCTTTTTTTCAAAAAGTTGGTATGGTTTCTGTTCGCTGAAATCTCTACTTTCCGATGGTGAAAAAAATAATATATGTTACTACAGTAAATCTTCTCATAAAATGCAAAAAATAAAAAAAAAAACATGAAATCGAAATTTTTTTTTTAATTATTATAAATAATTTTGAGCTAATTATTTAAATTTACACTTTTATTACTTGAAAAACGTTAGATTACATGTGACATTGATAACAAAAAAATTACAAATAAAAATATACTACTATAATTAACAAACAAATAAGTTAATAAAATTAATATTTAATACAGTTTGAACATAAATTTGTGCATTTCAAACCATGTTTTCATGTTTATATCTACTCAGGTATATATAATTTATCTTTAAATAGTTATAAATAGGCATTTCCGCATATAAATTAAAGAAGATTCGACAACACATACCAGCATCAATGTATATAAAGATAGGTATTTTATATTTCCAACTTCTAAGAATGACAAGGTAACTAAATTAGGCGCGTATGATGTGTAGGTACGTTTATTAACTCAAAACCTTTTTCTTCTCGAAGGGATTTTAATGATGCTGATGAGCGAAATGTACTTAACGGGTTCAATATTATCAATTTGATTGGCTACTAGCTTTGAATACCATGAGGCCACATCCTAAGAAATACACAAAATAAATGATAAACCTAAAGAATAAGTGTTTATTTATATTCATGGGTTAGAAAGTAAGCGAGCATAAAAGAATAGAAAATGAACGCATCTGCTAACATGATAAGAGAAACAAACATAAATCTGTAATTATTCGGATTATTTATATAACTTCAATAAAGCGTATTACATAAAGTATGTTACAAAATAATATAAATAAAATACAACAATACCCACACAAACGAGGAAACACACACAAACAATCTTGAACTAGGTAGATCCATAATCTCGGATTTGAAAGGCTTTGAGTTTCATATACTTACGTGACCAAACTCAAACTTACTTACTTTTGTGTTATTCCGATTTATAAATAGCTAAATAAATCGAAAAAGCCGTGTTGGCTAAGTGGGAGGACACTCGACTTTCATTCCGAAGGTCGTGGGTTCAAACCCTGCCACGCACCTCTGGATTTTTCTTCTTGAGAAATTTATGTGCGCTTTAAACACGTGCTTTAACGGTGAAGGCAAACATCGTGAGGAAACCGGCATGTTCTGAGAACTTTAAAAGAGTTTGAAGGACATGTGACATTCACCAACCCGCACTTGGCCAGCGTGGTGAATTAAGGCCTAATCTCTCAATTAGGCGGGGGTGCCCGAAACATCTGCTGCGTACGAGATGGTTGTAAGAGTGGACGCTGATACGGCTGGTGTTGGAACTGAAAAGCTGGACGCCACGGCTGTGGATGCTGCTGCGATTACGGCTGCATGGGCATAGGCCTTTGTACACCAAAATTAAACGCTTTAGGAATGGCAAAATTAGGTGCTACGTACGGTACCTTAGGTGATGATGATGACTGCTGCGCTACGTTGCGGCGGTCACCGCTGTCATTCCTATGCTGTAGGTACATTACATTTAATTCCTCTTGGACAAATTCCAAAGCCTTTTCTATAGTGATACAGCTTTTATAATCTGTGCCAATTGTTATGGTAGAATATATAATGTACTTTTGCATTGTAATGTTTTTTGTACCTACTTAATTAAAAAAAATACAGTAATTGCGCGGCCTTTTGCCTGTATCACCTTCGAAAAATCTTGTCGTAACTTGTTCGAACATTTTGCATAGTAAATTTGGAAAATACATTTTCTGACATGTCTCCAAGTAGAAAACGATTGAGTTTATGTTTGCGGTGTCATTTAAACATGGGTTTATGTTATTCAAAGTGTTCGTGCTGTTCCAAAACGTTTCATCTTTTTGCATCCGGTTTGAAATCACTACGATTTTAAAGAAGTTTCACTTCAAAAGTTTCTTTATTCAGTCAGGTTGTCCACATACATACAAATTACAAAAATACAAACTTATGACATTAAATTAAATTAAATTTAAATTACCCTGGTTGACCAGAACTGATATGAAGAATGTTCATGTTATATAGCTCTCTGATATGACAAGTATTTTTTTGTAAATGTAAAATTTATAATTGGTTTAAGATATACATATATAAGAAGAACTCCAAATTTGATGTTTTTCATAAGTCTTCAAATCAAGATAAAAAATTCAATTCACAGGCATATTTAGAGCATTGCTTATTTCTCATTTTATTTTCATGAAATTTATTTTAATAACGCCCTGGCATAGAATAATAAAATAAGCCCTGGATTTAGTTGCTTGACAAACAGACTCTATTCTTCAACCAGTTAAATAGCCAAGGATAATCCCTATTTAAGAACAGACTTAAGAATATTCTTATACATAAATGCTATTATACAGTTAATGAATTCCTTCTTGACAAATTTTAGTATTATATAACTGATAAAAATATATTTAATGATGTATCTACATATAATAATAATCAACTAATTAGGAAATATTTCACAGACAAATCACATTTGTGACCAAATGCATTGTGCCCATGTAGAACACTTTTTTTTAAACTACATTTGTGACCAAATGCATTGTGCCCATGTAGAACACTTTTTTTTAAACTTAATACCATGTATACACTCATGTTTTATGCAAATAAATTATTCTTATTCTTATCACGGCCGCCGTGGTACCGTCGTCATGGTTCACGCAGAACTGGCGCGGCTCCGGACCCTCTTGGGAGCCAGCCTCGAGGGAATCAGACTTGTTCAATCTGCAATATCAGTATTGATTTAAATAAAATGTACAAGAGTGACTCCACATCGACTCTCCCAGCAGGTGATAATGCTGAGAGGGTGGTACTCACAAGTCGATGTGCTCCTGCTCTCAGACGCACAGCGCCGCCAGGGACATCCACATGGTGGGCAGCGCAGTTCTCCGTTTTTAATACTCTTATGTATATTTTCAAATTAAGCTAAAAGTAAGTGATTTGTGTTTTTTTGTTTTTTAGTCACGCTATGTGGAAACATGTAAATGGTTCGTAGTTATAGTTAGGGAGGCGAGGTGGCTCTATCCCTGCAGCTGCTGGCGGCCATCGCGGCCGGTTTCCTCTTCACGGCCATCGTGCTGGTCGACTCACACGCCTGGATTTACATTAACACTAAGTATGACATGTCTGATTATGTTGCTCGATATTGTTGTATTATTTCTTACAAAATCACTCAAGTCCCATTTATCCAGTATTACATAGTCTTTTTGTTTCAATTATTTATGACTAACACTACTACTTATGATATACAAAAAACACCTTAGGTCGTCCACTGTTAAATTTAGTCATATGACACAGGGACTTCTCTCTTGACGTCCCATGTCCTTCGAACTCATTAAGTACTCAGAACATGCCGGTTCTATCAAGATGTTTTGCCTTCACCATTATAGCACGTGTTTTTGTAAAGCGCACATTAATTTTCAAGAATAAAAATACAGAGATGCGCGGCGTCTTTTTTCTTGTTTCTGTTTTTTGTTTCAAAAGATTGGAAGCCGCTGATCTCGCTGATATCGAGATAAATAAATAACTAAAATAAAAACGAATTGTGCAAAATAAACTCCACTAAATTTAAAGTCTATTTTGAGACACTTTGTGCTATGTATCTTAAGTTTGTCATATAATATCAAATCAACAACAATATTCGTTTTCAAACGTTTTAGACAAGTCAAATAAACTAAATTTTGTCCACCGCGAGTTGATTCCCCAACAGAAACTCGAATGAAGTCCGAACTTAATTACCAGAGAGTATATAATCACTACGTTTCTCCAACTGTTTTGAGTTTGTTTGTCAATATTACAGAATGAAGTAAGGTTGCCATTCAAAACTAGAGATGTACTCATCCATAAACGTAGTGATTATATTTTCTTTGCTCATGCAGATTAATTAACATTTTAGTATATAAAGCAATCAATTTCAATCAGTGAAGGAAATAGAAAGCAAATCCAAATTGACACAATTATCCAAAGACATCTTGGTGTTTCAATTAGTAGGTAAAGATATCTCTGTATCTAGTTAGTGTGCTCACGAGCCGTACTTTTATTTTTCCGGGTGTAGGTATGGTTGTTGCAAGTTATTTTTCTTGAAATGTTTTTGTATTTCATCGTATTTCATTTATTTATTTACAAAACACAAATTCTTAGATCTCTTTTATAGATATGATGCTCGCCCCAGAATTTTCTTTGAACTTTTCGACTTCAATCTAGAGAAATCTTAATTGAGATAAATGAACATCGAAAACTACGTCTTCCGGTTCTTATCGTGAGTAAATCCCGTTTTCAATCTATACAAATATAGTAGAACTGAATTGTTTGTTTGAAAGCCCAAAAGCCGGATTTCTGCCCGTAATACACTTAAAACGGCTGAGCTTAAATCATCGTCATCGTTTGTTGAGCAAGACTCTCCGGTCACATATCCGACTGGTGATGTAAAAAATCATTGTCTGGGGGGGTAATTCTCGCACCCGGACCCTATGGGTTAGTAAGAGCACAGAACTGACTAATATAACTGGGTCTGTGGTAAGAGTAAGTTACGATTCTTTATGGTTTAGTTTTGTATGTAAGAGAGGGCATAACCTTTCTAAATAGATGTCCAATTGTTTCAATTGAAATTGCCTGTATCCAGTAAGAACATAGGCTCTATCTGAACCATATGTCAGTTTTAAGCTCTAAATCTAGATTTAGCCTGGTGCATATACATCTGTCATTTCAGTTCGACAGATAACAGCGATTCTATTGTTTTTTTTTTCTTCTTGAAGAAAATATGTGGCTTTAAACACGTGCTTTAACGGTGAAGGCACATATCGTGATGGCCATCGCGCCCATTGTCACATTCGGTGCTTGCTGAAATTTAAATGTCATGTTATACGATAAGCTGGCTTCCCCAGGGTGTTTTTGGACACATGATTATATATCAGCTGCATAATATACTATTTAATAGTTAACAGTTCCATATCTAATCTAATGTTTTTATTAAAAGTTGGAGGTATGCTAAATAGTTGTTATTGCATAGTCATAGTTACCTGCATGTACGCTGGCCGCGCGTTTTGCCTCTGTTGAGCTTGTAGGTACGCCTCTTGACTGGCTCGTCCAGGCATCATGTTCTAAAAACGAAATATGCATATTAATCAAGTAGTCATACTATTTGATTACTCCATCGTTTACACACAACCAAGTAATGTCTGTCTTAATGTAGAATGTATTTTTATTAGCTATAAATTTCAGAATTATACTTGATTTTATTGTAAGACTAATATTATATTACAATAACTATGGTAAAATGGTGAATGACACATTTAAATTACTGAATAATTCGCATATTTAAAAAAAATAATATCTCCATTACAATATCTATGTATATCATAAATATTCTTAACTAACTATTTACCCAAGGCTCTAAATCTATTGATAAATATTTTTCATCATTCGTTATGTCAGTTTCTTATTACAAAATAAGGGGCTAGAAATGGATGCTAAAGATAAATTTTTAAAACCTCTCTTATGTTATCTTGATAGACCCTTAGTCGCAAACTCTATTTGCTGATTGGTCGCATTTAAGTGTTAGACTTATTTTCACTAACTTATTGCCAAAGTTACGTCGGCGCTTATCGCAAGATTAATACAATTCAGTCGCCAAGAGATCTCAATTAGGTACGTAGCGCAGTCCATAACACTGCACCAATCAGGTGCTTTGCAGGGTCAATGTCTGTACCATGCACCTTGGACGCGAGTTTGGAAGTGTGACACTGGTGTGACAATATAAGCCTGTTGAGGTTGTTGGACCACTGCAAGTGGAATCACTTGTTGTGTCATTTCCACTGGCTGTCCATTGTCTTCAGAGACGCCGAGTGATTGCAAGTGCTGTTGTTTAAACTTATTCCGTGCATTTTTGTGAAACTCATACATATGTTTATTCCAGCCTATAATATTCTTATTTCTATAATGTTTAATTTTATTTAAATTATTTGTCAAAACAGCCCCTTCCTGCATAATTCTTACAATGTCATAATATAAATTGTCAATAATTAACCTATGAGAAATGTCAAAACAATTTTTATCAGCACATAAAATAAATTCAGATGGAAAATTAATTACTTTCAAATTATCATTGCAAAATGTCGAATATTCATTGATTTGATAAAGATTTCTATCACCCCATATAACTTTATTATTATTATTATTATTCAAACACGGTCCTAATTTATATCTCACACATTTTGGTGTTTGGTCAAGAACCTGTTTAAGGAGAGATACAAATTCTTCTTCTCTACCTTTATACCATTTAACGGACTGCCATGGGCTCAAATATAATGCTGCCTCCCATCACTGGCATTGTAGAACTTTTATTGACAAACCGTTCGCCAAGCAATCTTGCTAAGCGCAATTAATCCTCATCCATAACATCTTCTTATATATAAAATTCTCGGAATCCTCTGATATCCAAAATTCCAATCAGGTACCTAACATGCACTTGGCTTAGGTCAGAAAACCGGCTTAAAAACCGAGATAACGAAAAGTTAAGTAATCATAATAATAATATTACAACGAACGATGCTTTCGTGTCGCCTAAATTCCAATTCACAGCGATTTGTGATTAAAAAATACTTGAAGCTGAATAAGTGACACAAAAGGGTGCTTTTATATTGTGTAAATAAATGATATACCGTTGCTGATTGTTGCAATTCGCCTGAGAATCCGACCGCTCCCTGTACATAGCTGTACGTCAGTTTGTCGTCAAGTATTTTTATGCCTGTTTGTAGTACTCACTACCAATACAGGCAGCAGTAGTAAAAGCAGTTGGAAAGTGTATTTGTACAGGAAGTTGTTGGTGTAAGAACTATCCCACGTTCCATTCATGCACATATATTCTTTCTATTCATTGCATTCTTTTTAATTTTTATATTCTCGATTCAAGAAATGTTTGGTAATGTTTGCATATTGATGTACCTACATAATTACTTATTGCAAATAAACTATTGTATAAGGACAGTCTGTTTCGGAAATATGATAATCCGTTTCTCACCTCTGAAACCTTTTTCTAGAAAATTTGATGTTCGCTTTAAGAACGTGCTTTAACTGTAAAGGCAAACATAGTGAGGAAACCGGCATATTCTGAGAACTTCGAAGAATTTGAAAGACATGTGTGTGGGATATTATGTTGTTTAGAAAAATGTTTGTTGTATTTTCGTAACCCCAAGAACTAGACAAAAATATCGCATAGTGGAAATATGTGTTATAAGAAAAAGGTATTAACCTACATTCCTCGAAGATGTATCTTTCTATCTTTTCACTGAACATACCAACCATAAAAATTACTTAATATTTAAATCTTACCGGATCGGAGTTAAGTTGTAGTTACTATTATAGATGCAGTCTGCGAGTCATATTGCACACAGGCACCATGCAAAAGCTATTAGGTCCTTACATATGAAATTGGCGTTTTGTATGGGAGGAACAAAAAGTCGAATATTTTTTAATATAATATATTTAATTAATCAAAGTATGAACCATTATTTTCTATGCACTTTTGCCATCTTATAGGTAGTTCATTGATCCCTTTACTAAAAAAACCAGTCGGACGGGAATCAATAAAATCTTTGAAGGCGATTTGGACTGCCCCATCGGAGTTGAATTTTTTCCCTTGCAAGAAGTTATCCAAATTTCGAAAAAAATGGTAATCTGTTGGAGCAAGGTCCGGGGAGTACGGAGGATGTCTTAGACTTTCCAATTGAAGCTCTTCTAATTTAGTAGCCGTCTGTTGCGCAGTGTGTGGTCTAGCGTTGTCGTGAAGCAGCAGTGGCGTGGAGCGATTGACCAGCCTAGGTTGTTTAGCCGCTAGCTTTTCCATCATGGTTTGCAATTGCTGACAATAGACATCAGCCGTAATAGTCTGGCCAGATTTGAGAAAACTGTAATGAACAATACCGGCACTAGTCCACCAAACGCTTACAAGTGTAAGGTTAATATAGATACTAAGTTAATTTATGTATATTTTAATCAAATGTTTAATTCGTTCTAAATTCATAGTTTTGTTAATTATAATTTTTACATGTATTATCGTGACCTAAAAGTATGTATTTAAAGGCAAGTTCCGGTTTATTGTTTGAGTTGACTTTATTTCGTAAGCCAATCGGCGCTCGCACACGCCACCGCTGTCGAGCGCACCGACCAATGAGGAGTGAGACCAAGTTGTCAAGTAGGGTTCGAGCGCTCGACGGCGGAACGCGACGGCCGGGCATTGGAACGGTGGCACTAGTCTAGGCAAGACAATGGAATATTACAAGCTAATAAAGAGTGGGAAATTTGTGAAAAATTAAAGTGGATTTTATTCTGACCAAACCCAAAAGGTCAGAAGTGGGATAGACGAGAGGATTTCATATCTTCTAAAAACGCCCACGGCTCGGAAAAACGTAAGTATTGATTTAATTCCTAAAAACATTTTATTTTATCGGGTAGATCGTTTCTGTTTTCCCTCTATCTCTTCGATTTCCTTTTTAGTATTACATGTAAGTTTACAGTATTAGTTACTAAGTCCTTAATCCTTTTCCCCATTTTTTGTATGGGTATTGAGTATTTTTTTTTTTCCAGTTAATAATATATATTTAAATTTTAAATTTTGCCTATCTACCATGTCTTATTGACTTCGGAAGAACAAACTAGCAATTTAGTACTTTGTTTTGGTTATGAAATCGTTTAATTAAATAAAATTAACATGCGATGAATCCAAAACTTGTCTAGAACCGATCTTTAGTCTAGTAGCGGCGCGGGTCCGGTCAAGGGCTCCAGTGTTTCTTTGTTTTACAAGCACTTTCTCCTTCGAGTTTAATAATCTGTTTATGTAGGTATATCTATATATCTATATATAAAAGAAAGTCGTGTTAGTTACACCACTTATAACTCAAGAACGGTAGAACAGATTTGGGTGAAAATTGGTATGGATGTAGCTTAGAGCCAGGAGACGGACATAAGATACTTTTCATCCCGGTCGACAGCGTTCCCGTGTGACTTGACATGAAACGTCAGTCACTATAAAACGTGTTATAACAAAAAAGAATCAGACTTGGAATAACAAAACGCAAATGATAGCTATGTAATTGACGTATAATGACAGCTATGTAATGACGTATAGATGACAATTTGATACTTGTAAGAAATCAATATTCAAACTATCTATATATATAAAAATGAATCCCTATTACCCTTGGTCACGGTATCACGCCTGAATGGCTGGACCGATTTCGCTAATTCTTTTTTTGTTCTGTTCGTTATTATCAGGAGAAGGTTCTTATGAAAGAAAAAATTAAGGAAATTGCGCGGAAAATTAGAAAATTTAAAATTATTTAACCACCATATAAAATTATTAAATTTTTTAATGTAACTTTAAGACATTTGACATAGAATTGATTGAATGCGTGCTGAAAATATATTCAAAAGAGGATGACTTTGATTTAATTAACTTAATGAAATCAAGAATCTGCTCATTTATAGCGTCTAAGACGGAACAAAGTTCGCCGGGTCAGCTAGTATATAATATATCAGATGTAAAGTAACCATAACACGAGCTTAGAGCTTACCACGGGGTTAGATATTGCTGTGTGATAGATAGATAATAACTTTATTGCACACCAATGCTTACAGACTAACTTAAAAATAACAATCAATAGCCACATACGTTGTACAATCGGCGGCCTTATCACTTAAAGCGATCTCTTCCAGGCAACCTTTTGATGGATAGGATATGTTAGGAACACCAAAGACGGTGCACAAAGACCATAGCATATACATAGATAATATGAAAAAGAAATAAAAATAAATAATAAATACATACATTAAATAAGAAAAAAATAGGAGAAAATACATAAGTATAATAAACGATAAATGTATTATTAATATATCACTACATGGTAGATAGTGTTGATGAACCATGCCTATAAAGATATTTAAGGATTTTGCTGTGTGATGTTTGCATAATCCTATTATTTTTTTAGTATTAGTATCAAGTTTTCATAACATAGAACCTAGATTGTGTGTTTGATGTAGGTTCAAAGGTCAAATGGGTTGAAAGGTCAAATGGGTCAAAAGGTCAAATGGGTCGAAAGGTCAAATGGGTCGAAAGGTCAAATGGGTCGAAAGGTCATTTGGGTCGAAAGGTCAAATGGGTCGAAAGGTCAAACAGATCCAATGGGTTGAAAGGTCAAATAAGTCAAAAGGTCAAATCGGTTGAAAGGTCAAATTGGTAAAAAGGTCAAATTGGTTGAAAGGTCAACTGGGTCGAAAGGTCATTTGGGTCGAAAGGTCAAATAAGTCGAAAGGTCATTTGGGTCGAAAGGTCAAATGGGTCGAAAGGTCAAATGGGTCGAAAAGTCAAATGGGTCGAAATGTCAAACAGGTCCAATGGGTTGAAAGGTCAAATAAGTCAAAAGGTCAAATCGGTTGAAAGGTGAAATGAGTCGAAAGGTCAAATTGGTAAAAAGGTCAAATTGGTTGAAAGGTCAACTGGGTGGAAAGGTCAAATGGGTTGAAAGGTCAACTGTGTGGGAAGGCAAATGTTTTTCTTTTGGTTTGTTTAGACAATTTATTTACTTATTTATTATTTTTTGCCCGGTTAAGCTGCTTTCTGGAAGTTTCAGATACAATGGATGAGGATGCAGGAGAAGCTCGAGGTGATGGGCAACGGAGTGGAAGGACCCTAGGTGGAGGGTACGACAAAATAAAGTCCCGAGGATAGGGGCCCACAGAAGGAGAGACCCTAGGTTGGAGGGTACGACAAAATAAAGTCCCGAGGATAGGGGCCCACAGAAGGAGAGACCCAAGGTGGTGGGTACAAAGAGGGAGAGACCCAAGGTGGTGGGTACAAAGAAGGAGAGACCCAAGGTGGTGGGTACAAAGAAGGAGAGACCCAAGGTGGTGGGTACAAAGAAGGAGAGACCCAAGGTGGTGGGTACAAAGAAGGAGAGACCCAAGGTGGTGGGTACAAAGAAGGACAGACCCAAGGTGGTGGGTTCACGAAGGTAAAGTCCCAAGTGGGTGGGCACAGGAAAGTCAAATCCCTGTGGGATGGGTTGACTTTAAGGTTTCAGGAAATGTCGAACAATAAAGGGGAGAGTAAGGAGTGCTACTCAACTGAGGACGATGGTGAAATGTATGCGAGGCGAAAACAAACTCACATTTCTATTGGCCTCTAACATATATTGTAGGGTCTCTAACATATATTGTAGGTCACTGTGTCTCACTTATTAAGGCAATGTCATCCACAAATCGTAGATGGTTCAAATATTCACTGTTTATATTTATACCAAGGCCCGACCACTGTAGTTGTTTAAATATGTATTCTAAGAGAGAGTTAAATAGGTTTGGTGAAATCGGGTCCCCCTGTCTCACGCCTCGTTCCAGCTGGAACACGTCGCCTTTGGTTTCTATTCTGACAGTTGCTTTACTGCGTTTATGGATTTCAATCATTATTTTAATATCTCCCTTCTTAGTCGGTCACTCTTGACAGAGTGGTCGTGGTTATGGGGGGTCCTTATATTGGGTTGCTGCTTTTGCAATGCGCCGCCATTGTTCCCTGTTAGTTGCGGTGCGGGAGCAGTCGGTAATGAGTCAATTTTGAGATGAGGTCCGACCACCTTGTTGGAGAGCGACCACGAGACCTCTTTCAATATAGTTGTATGGTATTCCTTGGTCTATCAATGCCTTCCATAGATGGTTATGGTGTACTGTATCAAATGCCTTGGAATAGTCAACATAGGCTATTTATAGCGTTTTTCTGTATTCCAAATATTTTTCTATGATTTGTCTTATAGTAAATATGTGGTCAATGGTAGAATAGTTCTTTCTAAAGCCAGCCTGCCACGAGGTTGTTCGAAGTCTAGAATTTTATTGAGTCTATTAATTATTATAGTGGTGAATGGCTTATACGTTGATTGCAATAAGCTGATTGGCCTATAGTTATTTATGTTTAGTGGGTTCTTTTTTTTGTAGAGTAAGGTTATAATTGATGTTTCCCATTGTTCCGGAATATGTTGTGTACATTATTCCAGAACAACTTGCTAGCAAAGGTGCGAGTGGTTCAGACATAGCTTTTACTACATCGTTGATAACGTTATCTTCTCCCGGGCTCTTCATGGATTTTAAACTATTTATGTTTTTCTTTACTTTAATTACTAAGATTAGTGGTACTTCATCTAAGTGAGCTTGGTTAACAGGTCTGTAATGAGGTTGACATTGATTTTTATTCTGGCGGTATAGATTTTTGTAAAAATCTGTTGAGACTTTTTAGGATATGTTTTCTGTTTGTGATCTTTCCTTCTGTATTGTCTTTCAGTGTTTGTATCCATTCTTTATTGTTAGTCAATCTTTTCATATTGTTCTTGGATGTTAGGTTTTTCGGTGATTGTTTTTGATAAGTTCAAAAAATTTGTTTGGAGTGACGGGACGTCCGCTTTGTAAGTACATGCCGTTTAATTTTAAATGATTTTCTGTCTTTTCTTATTGTAGTAGTAAGAGATAGGGTAGCCCGTACCATTCGATGGTCTGTTGGTTGTGTGGTTGTTACTATTTCGATATTCTGTATAACTTTAGTGTTAGATTTACTAGTAATGAAGAAATCGATTTCACTAAGTGTGTTTCCGTCCGGAGAGCGCCAAGTCCATTTTGTTCTTCGATTTCTTCTTAAAATGAGTATTCATAATGTATAGCTCGTTCTCTAGGCAAAAGTGGATGAGCATTTTGCCTCGTTTGTTTCGTGACCCGTATCCCATGGTCCTAACACCGAAGAATCATTAGAACAGCGTTGACCAATTTTGGCGTTGAAATCTCCCATCAATATCTTGTTTCTTTTCTCGGTAGGCGCGTAGACTTGTATCAAGCACAGATTATTATTTTTAAAGCGTAAGTCAAGTCTTGCTACTCTGTCGGATATGGCTTGGAAATCTATTATAGTTTTCTTTAGTTCCTTTTTCACAACAAATCCTACGCCATTCCTTCCACTCTTCTTACCGGTGTAAAGAAAAATATAGGACTCATATTCAATTATATGTGTACCTTCTTTTTTTTACCTCAGATAATCCTATTATGTACCACTTAATGTTGCGGATGGCATGTTCAAGGTCTTCTTGTCGACCGGTTTCTACTAGAGATCTTACATTTAATGTGCAAATATATGTTATGTTATTTGGTTTGTTTTTGTGGATAAATGGAGGGTGGTGGTCATCTTCTCCCATGGTGACCAGCCATTTTGGGAGAGTTATGGTTTTCTTCTTTATTTTGTTTCTTGATATGTTTGTTATTATTATTATGGAGGGAGACCACTAGTTGCTACTGTTGTTGGTCATCACTTTCAGTGTCACTCGTGACTTCTGCTGTTGGTGTATTTGTTATATTCCGTGCTTGTATGTAGGATTCTATGGATTTGTTTTTTTTTTAAATTATTTTAGAACATTTTTTTGTGTGCAATCTTTGTAATAGCTTCCGGTGATGAGTTTTGTTTTTTTTTGTTTACGATTACTTGTAGACGGCATATTTAGTTTGGAATATTTCGGAAAGCTAGTCTTCTTATGATTTTCATTGTTCAAAATTATGATTTTATCATACCTTATGGCAATATTTTCACCTTGTTCTTTGCGTTGCTTGAATTCTAAGTTCTTTCCTTTTTTCCAATATCTTTGGTGTGAAATCTTCCTTTAGGTAGGTGGTAGAATCTTTCAGATGGTGTCGATTTTTTTTAAGATTTGTATTTTCATACCCAGCGTGCAAAAGGTTACAGTTATAGGCCTCACTTTGTTTGTTAGTTTTCCTATTCTTCTGACGGATTTTTTTTAACATTTTCATAATATCTTCTTATTTAAAACTTATTCGAATGTCAATCTAAATAGTTAAAATAACATTTGTTGATGTGCACTGACAGTTTATCTATGAATTTATTAAGTTTTTGCTTTATATTTTTCACTTTTTCAATTTCTTGTAATTATTTAGTACAGAGACAATGTTTACATAGGCACAGTGGCGCCTCCACCGTCTAATCTAAATAGTTAAAATAAATATCAAGTAGATCATAGTAACTGTAAGAAAAAATAAATGTGAAATCGTTATTATTGTTAGGAATACTTTATTGCACAGTATAAATACAGAGTTGTACAAAAGGTGGGCTTAGTGCCAAGGCATTTTCTACCTGCCAACCTCGGACAGGTTTGGGATAAAAAGTTGGCGCGCAAGAATGTATAAAAGTGGCTTAATCTAAAGAGTTACAATATTAAAGTGTAAGGTACATAATTAAAACAATCAAAAATATAACAAAAACAATTCTAAATATATGTTTTATATTTAAAACACACACACATACATATATACATACAAATATATATGAATAAAAGGGATGGTTTGATAAGTTATGTATATAATTTATCAAGATAGAAGTTTTTAGTTGCTCGTTTGAAGTGGTCTTTTGTTTCTGCTTTTCTGATATGAGGTTAATAATTAATATCATTAAGTTAATAATTAATATATATCTTGTCCGATTGTTAAGCGAGAGGACTTGCTTCAAGTAGGATGGCCGAGCTGTAAGGTTAATATAGATACTAAGTTAATTTATGTATATTTTAATCAAATGTTTAATTCGTTCTAAATTCATAGTTTTGTTAATTATAATTTTTACATGTATTATCGTGACCTAAAAGTATGTATTTAAAGGCAAGTTCCGGTTTATTGTTTGAGTTGACTTTATTTCGTAAGCCAATCGGCGCTCGCACACGCCACCGCTGTCGAGCGCACCGACCAATGAGGAGTGAGACCAAGTTGTCAAGTAGGGTTCGAGCGCTCGACGGCGGAACGCGACGGCCGGGCATTGGAACGGTGGCACTAGTCTAGGCAAGACAATGGAATATTACAAGCTAATAAAGAGTGGGAAATTTGTGAAAAATTAAAGTGGATTTTATTCTGACCAAACCCAAAACAAGTAACTTTTTTGGGGTTAATTTTCGCTTGGGGCAGGATTTGGCTGGCTGGCCAGGATCCAACCATTGCGCTGAGCGCTTCCGATTATCGTAAAGAACCCATTTTTCATCACAGGTAATGATTCGGTTTAAAATACCTTCATTATTGTGCCGGTTTAGTAATGTAACGCAGCAGTCGACGCGCGTTTGCCGGTTTGCTTCAGTCAATTCGTGAGGTACCCACCTTTCAAGCTTTTTAATCTTCCCAATTTGCTTCAAGTGAATTAAAACAGTTTTATCACTAACACCGCAGCCTGCAGCTAACTCGGACGTGGTTTGCGATGGATCCGCTTCCACAATAGCCTTCAACTCTTCATTATCAACGTGGACGGCCTGAGACTCAAGTCTCAGGCCGTCCACGGGGCTTGTTCTGCAAGTCGAAATTTCCAGAACGAAAACGTTGGAACCAAAAACGAACTGTGTTTTCTTTTGCAACACGACCGCCATACACATCATTCACCCTTCGAGTTGTTTCCGCAGCACTAGTGCCACGGCGGAACTCGTACTCGTAAATAATGCGATATTTTAAGTTTTCCATTTTGTAAAATGAGTGACGCAAACAGAAAAAAACAGAAGAAAAAAAACAAATGAATGACGATCATCGAAGCACAAATACATGAGTCTATAGCTGTACAAATTTGAATTTGGAATTCCTTACCAAAGAGGAGAAATTTGTGATTAAAGTGGCCAGTACGAAAAACGCCAATTTCATATGTAAGGACCTAATATTTAAAATTTTTCTTGTCAAACATCAGTCGTTGAACGTCCCCGGTTGGAATTAAATTCATAGGCTCTGTAAACACCACAATATATAGACTAAGAGCCAGCGCCCATAAAACTCATAATATTCTGTGTTTTAATTTAAAATATTATAAACATAAACAGCAATATAATAACAATTAAGCGTCAACAGACAATTAAAAATATTAAAATCAGCATAACAATGTGTAACTGCAATAATTAATCACATTACATGCAATGCACTCAATAAATTTATATTAGTAAGTAATTATTTATATCAATGAATATTAATTATTTAATGATAATACAGTCAAAGCTATTAATTAAAGGATTATAATTAATAAGCTGTGATAAGTAAGTTTTTCGAAAGTCTTAAATAAAGAAATAAGTCAAAATGTTTATTTCCTTAGAAGCACAAAGCATACATGGACATGGACAGGTCAACTTAATGTTAATTTAAATAAAAACTAAAAATTATCAAGTTAATAACATTGTCTTGACAGTTCGCTTAATTTTCTTTACACTGTGATGATAATATATATTAAGATAATACTACAAGTAACACGTTTGTAAATTCACTTTGTACACTACTTGGATGTTCTTTCTTGTTTTTCTTGAACTTCACTGTGATCTACTATGATTTTTATATATAATTCCACTCTGGTAATTAAAATATTGTTGTTGTTTTTCAGTGGTGTGTGTTGCCTTTATTATCACGGTTCATGCCCTTGTAAATGCGGAGATTTGATTTGATAACAATTTCACTGATTTTTTGTACTGTTTAAGACACTTTTTTACTGTTTTAACACTGTTTCGGACCGAATTTCTATTTTTAAATTAATTTTATTCGCGGAGCTAAGATGAAATGTTACAATAAAACGTTCAGAACGGATTCAAGTAACTTTTTTTATATGATAATTCTAAATTCAAGTAAACCTCCGATTTCCAATCCCATAATATTTTGTGCGATACGCTTTCATTTGACATCCCACTCAAATAATTCTTCTTTTATTTATATGTATTATGTCTCAAATAAAATTTATTTATTTATATTATTTCATTTCATTTCAATAACTTTTTCTATGGCAACAGTTAATAAGGTGTTTTGTTTTTAGGAAATGAAAATGGATTTTTGAGCGGAGGAAAATTTATATTCGAAAGCAAAAGTAGTGAATGAGATAATTTCAAAGAAATGAATGCAGAAGTATTTGAAAAATGTGATCGATCAATTTATCATCCTGGTATCTGGAGATACAACAAGTAGTAGTTAGTCCCGGAAGAGCGAGGAGCGGGGCTCGGCCGAGCGCGCGCGGGGCTAGCCTACCTGAGCGCCCAGCGACGTGACCCCTAGCCTCACCCCCATTCGGGACGACGCGATCGACGTGCCCAGAGATGTGAGGGAGTCGCGAGCATTAGATCGGCGCAAGGGAGTCGCGCGTCCATTGCTGTGGATAGCGCAGGCGCCAGGCTTTCGGTTGGATGGAGACCGTGTCACTTTTGATATCGGAGCGAATAATCCGAAACGTGTGCACATTCGAAGTATCTGTAAAAAGATGCAAAATGTCTGTCTGCCACGAGTTAAAAGTCCATATAAAGAACAAAGAAATTCTCATAAATATATTCATAAGGTTAAAATTTGATAATACGACAGAGTTTAACAATGGAAACACGTAGATAGAACCGAGTACATATACACACGATTTAAGCCTCAACGAAATAAATTTATCAAAATAGGTCTCCAAATCAGTCTAAAAATGCTACCATCCTATGTTTGATAATTTTTTAGTAAATGAAGATGTAGGTACGATGATTCATATTATTATTTAAGTTTATATAATTATAATAAAGAAAATAAATACATTTTTAACAGATATTTTGTTTGATATAAGGCTTCACATTTACAGTAAAATGGCATGCAAATGATCTAACGCTTATATATACCTAACAATTGAAATTTATTTAATGAATATTAATTTATTTACGATGTCAAAGTTAAATATATACCTAATTAAAAAAAAACATTTAAAAAAAAAAAGAAAAGAAAAGACACGATTTTTTAAATAAATTCATAGAATCTAACTATGTAGTAACGTAACGCCCATTGTACCTATCGATCAAAACTGTATCGATAGTTCCCTTCTTTTGTCGATGATTGTATTTTATTAATTAATTTAAAACCAGTTCTAAAAAGTCATAATTTACAGACTAAAGTATAGATTTATGAAGCTACGGGGTTCTGCTTAAGAATGTTGCCTCCCATCTTCTCCTGTAATCTAACCAGAAAATAGACAGTATGCCTTTCGGAACTCCTATGAAGTGAAGTCGTCCAAGCATCTTTTTCTAAAGACACTCCAATGCAGAGTATTAATAGCTTTTAACGGAACGATTTATTTTTATACTGGCATTTTTCGTTTTTGACAGCAGATATGGTAATGCACCAAGTGTAGTATGCAATGTTTAGTGCTAAGATAGGATACAGGAACTCTACACTTAAGGGTGTTTTCCATCATACTTTGCATTTAACTGTTAACTAAACATTCTTATTGTCACTTATCTTCTCTCGGCATGAATACAACCCATGGTTTTGTAAGTGAAAAGAACAAAACACTTAGATATTTATAATTCCTATTCAAAGGGGTTCGAAAAATTTGCATAACTAAATGCTAACAACTGAAAGTGTAAAATTATCAAATCGGAAACTATTTAAAACTTTGTAATGCTATGATGGTGAGCTAGTTTTTCTGGCAAAATTACCTACCTTTAGAAGGCACATATTCCAAACATCTCCTCCTCTCCATATCACGAATGGCGCGCAAATCAGTATTAAAAGAATTTAAACAAATATTTTTTATAGGTCGGTAAGTTAAGGTTTGTACTACAGGCTTATCACGTTTTATTTGAAATTCACACAGCACTAAGGCGTGTCCTAGCAGTGGCCCTACGGCCTTGACCGTGAACTGACGCGCGCGCAGATCGGAACAGATAACATCAATCAGTGATGAACTTAGTTCGGTGTAGTGAGTGGGTGTCGTTATAAATTGATTTAAGTTCAGGCAAGCAAGGAATGTAACCAGTTTCTTTGTCTTAGTGTCAGTTTCTTGCAGTAAATTAATATTAAAATCGCCCATAAGAATCAAATGATCGCAGGTTAATAAACAGTTTACAGTGTCTGATAGTGCATCGAAAAATAAATCAACATCAAGCCAGGGCGGCCTGTAAGCTGTTCCTATATCAATAGTCTGTTAAAATGTTGATTCCGTTTAACCATATTTAGATCATAAGGGTAATGTTTAAATTATTTAATATCACAATCAATAGCAGTACAACAATGTTAGTAATTCAATATTATTTAATATTCATTAAGTGCGTTTAACTAGTAAAACTTCCAATTATTGATAAGTTTTTAATGTTTAATTCTAAATTATTGTTAGATAATTATGTGGCCTTAAAATATATTTTTTTGTTTTAAATCTAATTTAACATGCTACTCAATAATATAATTAAGTATAACAATGTACAATAATGCTTATGAGATGAGGTTTATTCAACTGTGTATGTGATACATATGTATATATAAATTATGTACAAATGGGGTCATTTTATGAAAATGTTTAAGAAAGAAATCATTGTATTAAGAAATTCTTACAGTTTGTTATATTTTGGTATAATTTATCTTGGTTTATCTAAGAACCATGTTAGTCAATATTGTGTCATAATCATAAGTTAATTGATAAGGCTTCGGTAAAACCTACGCGTCAACGACGCGGAAAGCGGGACGCGACGCGGGAGCGTCTGCAACAAGAGACATTTCGCCTGTTTGTGTTCGCTTTGTCTGCGTCGCTTTGTGTCTACCTTCTCCGAGGAAAAGACCTGGTAATTGTGGTTAGCTTCTCTGTCATCGATGGAATGTTTTGCAAGTTTGTGTTCGAGGAGGAGGTTGGGTTTTGAGAAGGTGGCTCCACATTCGGCGCATTCGTTTGATGGTGATCTTAGGTGGTCTGATTTGATGTAGGACAGCGCCGCCTCGGACCTGCAATCGCTACCTCGCGACGCGATACCTTTTGGACATAACATTAAACAATTGCTTCAAAAATCATAAAGACTATATGGGTGTTTAGTATGTATAATAAAAAATATCTATCTATGTATGTCCATTATATTATGTATATCAGATGTCTAGTACCCGTAACACAAGCTTATAGCTTACCACGGGGCTAGATGTTGTTGTGTGGATTGTCCGGCAATATTTATTTATTTATATATATGTTAGTTAGTAAGCCTTCATTTGACCACAATCTCACTTGATGTAAATGAAGATGTGGTCTAAGATGGGGCATGAAGACCTAGAAGATGGCTTCTCCGTATTTTCTGAAAGTAAATGTATGTGCATCGAAGCTTCTACTTGTAATTTAACATTCTACATAAAAAAAACATAAAATAAGTTTATATTTTGGAAGATATAGCTAAAAATGCACTTGGACTCTTGAAAAATATGATGTTTTCATTTTACAAAATGAGTCCAAGCGTTATAATTATAAAATAATACCTTTATTTATTATAATTATCTTTTATCAATTCATTATTTTATTAATAATTGTTAGTTCTGTCTTGACTGCTAAGAGAGGTGATGTTATTTATGTATTTTAATTATTTATCAAGTATGTATATTAATTTAAGATTACAGATCCAGTCGCTATTTCTTGGGTACTTATCTACATAGTAGGTTAGTTTGGTATATAACATTAGGAATGTTTTGTGTATAACACAGAATACTTGGGCCTTTTTTGTTTTTAGTATATGTAAATGATCTCCCGTATTTTGCTAAAGACCTTTGTGACATAGTCTTATTTGCTGATGATACTTCTTTATTATTTAAAGTTGATAGGAATAAAAATAATTTTGACGATGTGCCGTTTAGAAGTTATGGGGTGAGAGTGGGGAAGGAAAAGCGAAAATCTGCAAATATACTCGAGTGGGGTATCAAATGAAAGCGCATCGCGTGCACATTATAATAAATAAATAAATTTAGATTATTATTATTAAATCATCATTCAAAATCTATATAAATTCACGTGCTCGGAAAATCTGATGACTGCTGATCACGACGACGATATCACGAGATCAAATCTTCGTACTTTTCTTTTGAGATCTAATATGACTGATATAATAATATGTAGTTTAGAACCGACAAACGGGCAACGCGGGCACGTTTTTGTTATATATTTTATCGCAAAACCTTGATTTCTTTGACATTGACACTGCCGTAACTTCTTCATAAAATACAAGCTATCTGTCAATAAACGTAGTAAAGTTAAATTTAATTTCACATTTTGTTATATTTTGACGTTAATTGAAACAGTTTTTTGTCCATTTTTCATCTGCATATTTACCATTTTTAGATATTACAGGCACTATGTATTTCAAAGGTTTAATAGGCATAATTATTACATAAAAATAGGTATTCTCATTAGTCCGTCTGGTACTACAGGAAATTAAAAAATAATCAATCTATATTATGTTTTTACTGTACATTTGAATTTGTTATTTTGACGTTATTTTGCAAATATTTTGTCAAAATTATATTAAAGATGTCATCATAAAAAATTACATACATTTATCATCATAATTCAAATACTCTTCAGATGAACACATAACTGTGACTGAGTCTAGAGCGGAATTAAATAAGAATAAGAATAAACTTTATTTACTTACTTATTTAACATTTAGTAACTTAACTTAATTAACCTACTTAAAGTAAGCTTAACTAACCCAGCTACTAAAAATAGGCACTCGTCTTTGTCTTACAATTCAGGTTATTAAATTTAAATTGAGTATGTAATGTAATTGTAATTGAATGTACAAATTTAATTTACGAGAAGTTAATATGACGGTACCTATCAAGATTAAAATCTATACTACCCGCGCTAGATTTAACTGTGTTACGGCGTAGTATGACTCTCGTCCCATAGAGATACGGCTCATATTAGCGTGACTCACGCTGCACCGGTCAGTGCAACAGCGGTCGAAACTGGTCTATTGTCTTGGGTATTGTATTAAATTTAACAAAGAAATGTACACTTGCGAGCAGAAAAACAGGAATAGACACGAAATCTCCAAGCAATTTTAAATATAACGGCTGAACGTTTAGTTAAAGCTCAATCTGAAGTCATTAGTGTGTTACCTCGTTCATCGTTTACGTTAATAAGTAAATGGGGTTGTGACGGGAATAACCTATAAAATTTAATAACAACCCCTCCAGTAAGGTCCCTCCAGTGTACCCGAAGTCCAATCATCCTGAAATAGCACTCCAGTTATCTAATCAATTTATGTAATTATATCACATTCTGGGAATCCAAGATCCAACCCTTTCTTAGGACATGCGTCCACTCCGCCTTCCAACCGCCCAGCACACAGCTGATTGTCCGTCAAACCTTGCCAATGGCGGTTGCGAGCGTTTATCAGAAGATTATCGCATACTTTGGAATCTATAATGTCCACATCAGCTGCTTGCAAGTTCGGTGATATCTTGCGACTTCCTGTAACAATAGATTTCTATATAAACCCTGTTTACACAGCATCTACTAACACCAAACTGTTTAGTTGAGCTGATAGGTAGGGGCAAAGATAATATAATTACTACGTTGGTAGGCGAGGAAGGGGGAATGGACACGCGTAACTGGTCCGCTCAAAGAATAAGAAACAGTAGGTACGTCGTCACTCACGCATCGAAATGATGTACCTACCGCCAAATTGTTGCACGAAATCTTTTCCCCTACTATGGTCTACTTCTATACTATCTTCGATTTTGGAAATTGAGTCATGTAATTGATATTACATTATTGGAGAAAACTCATAAAAATTATGAAGTTGCGGCCATTAAATTATAACTTATGCAATTAATTATAGAAAATAATGTATCACCAATTTATATCAAACAAAAAATATAAATTGAATTTGATTCAATATTATCGGTGTTTATGTAGGTACCTAAATCAAGGTGTGACGAAGTTATCGTCAAAGTAAAGTAAATGTTGAAGAACGTAAAATTAGGGTGGTATTTAATAAAACTTCAGTAAGTGCGTACCTACCTACCTTCCTTATTATTTTGCCATTACCTCATTTTCCCACCCCTATAAATTGCAGAAGTTTTTTTCTATTACCCTCAATATTTCATTTAGTGGGGTATCATCTAATATCATTACGGGGAAAAAAGCTTTTTATGTTGTGTAAAATGCTTTGTGGTGTTAGTTCCGGGTTTATTATACTTTCCTTCCGTGGTAGATGCGAGATTATTTCTTTTGCTTTCATTAGCAACGAGATCCCCTACTATTCTGCTTCAATTCAATGTGGTTGCTATGCTATGTCATACAAATGACAGGTATTATTTTCTGAACAACAAGCTTTTATATCCATTACTAAGCAAATAATAGATAATTTCATATTTAACTAATGCTTATCTATTCTGGCGAAATGTACACACATTTCGCAAGTGAAAGAATAACACATATAAAGCTAAGGGTTTATCATTTCACTCGTGGGTATAGCGATTAATTTAAACAACAATTATTAATTTTCCTAATTATGCTATACACAAACAACACGAATAAAAGTTGCGAGTAGGTAGTTAAACAAATGAGAAGCCTATATGTGTAATAACAAAATAATGTACAACAATATTGAAGAACATCATAATGTCTACAAAAAAATCCGGTGTAGCATATGTCCAACTATTGTAGTTATGTCACTACAACAACTTTTTTCATCTTCTTATATATAAAAATGAATAGCAAACTGTGTTTGTAAGCGCATAACTCAACAACGACTGGACTAATTTGGCCAATTCTTTTCTTTTTATGTTTGTAGAAGTCCTAGGATGGTTTTTATGGCAAGAAAAAAACAAATTATTGCCGGGATCAATAATTACCCATGCGAAGCCGGGGCGTGCCGCTAGTCGTTTATAATTGCGAAGCTGGGTCTGTATTGGGTTTTCAATATCGCTTTAAAACTGAATTCTACTTTAAACATATATAAGTAATCTGTCCATCGGAAGCGTGACGTGGTATAAGCCGCACTGAGCCCGGCTAGTGCTCCGTGGGCCTGCGCTGAGTGCGCGGCGCTCCGCCTATACAAAACAAATGTATCTATGTAGTATATCAGTCACCTAAGACCCATAGTACAAGCTCTGCTTAGTTTGCGGTTAGGTGATGCTGTGTGACTAGTCCGGAAACATTGAATATAATTTTATTTAAACAACATAAGCTATTTTTTACCGCGGGTAAATTAATTATTACGCGGACAAAGCCCCGTACAGGCAGCTAGTATTTAATAATCTGCTCTGAAAGTATCCTGAATCAAAATAAAAATTTAAACATTTTGATGTCGGTCCATCTCAAATTAAAATCATGATAGTTAAAAAAACTATTGCATACTATTATCAATTTGTCCTAAAGGTACCCTAACTCCGTAATCCCCCAAAATTATAAGCTTGAGTACCATTATTGGTTCTAACATGAATCCTCATTCATATAACTTGGTCGAGTGAAGAACTTACAACATTATGTGGCATTGGTATATCTTTTTAAAATAAAAATGAACAGATATTGATATCCAGTCTGTCTCAAATTAAAAAAAAACTATTGCATACTATTATCAATTTGTCCTAAAGGTATTCCTAGACCCCCGGAAACTCCCAGACCAACCCGTACCCTAACCCCGTAATCAGAACATAGCTATATAGCATAGCATATTTGTGTTTTTGTGTGTTTTTTATTATGTCTCTGTGCTGTGTATTTTTGGAAAATAATTATATTTGTTTATTTTTGTTCTTATCAAATACTTTGGCTTTACATTAGCGGCGAAGATTTGTATCTCTCTCTCGTCAAGAGAGAAGTCCCTGTGTCCCAGCAGTGGGAACGTTAATAGGGTGATGATGATGATGACTCGACAGCAACCATACGCAGGAAACACGACGCGACGTGGGACCGTATGTAACGGGATATTTTTGCAAAGAGCGCGGCAAGCGCACTTTAGCCTTACACCCGTAAGAATTCCTTGAGCAATAGAAGTTCCTGGTCTGATTCTGTTGACAGTAAGTGTACTGATTCAACATTAGAAGACATTTGCCTTTCCTTGTAGGAATCAATTCATACGCTGTAACAAATAACGCAAATTAAAAACATATTACTTATTCTGTATATAGATTTAATAAATAAAATAGAAGCTTTTCTTTCTGAGATCCTGGTCGAGATAATTCATCAAAATAAGTACCTATTTAATTATTATAAGTAGGTACCTGAGATATTGGGTTGTCCATTTTTTCGTTAATCTTAGACAAAAAACACTATAATTGGCGTTGTATAGTCAAGAAAACAACAATGCATTTTTGTACTGTTTACTATTAAATAAATAATTAAATTTTCCAGACCATTCACACAACAACATCTAGCCCCGTGGTAAGCTCTGAGCTTGTGTTACGGGTACTACATTATCTGATATACTTAATTATAATATGTATGCCTATTATGGGTGAAAGTGTGTGTATGTTCTATCATTCAGCAGCTCATTGATTATGTTAACCCCCGACAAAAAAAGAGGGGTGTTATAAGTTTGACGTGTCTGTCTGTCTGTCTGTCTGTCTGTCTGTCTGTCTGTCTGTGTCACCATAGCTCCCGAACGGATGAAGCGATTTCAATTTAGTTTTTTTTGTATGAAAGGTGAGTCTTGCGCGAGTGTTCTTAGACATGTTTCATGAAAATCGGTTGGGCCGTTTAAAAGTTATGGGGGTGAGAGTGGGGAAGCAAAACCGAAAATCTGCAAATATACTAGTGTGGGGTATCAAATGAAAACGCATCGCGTCCACATTACATAATATTATGTTGTTTTACATTTAAGGAAATTAAAGCATTGGAATCGGGGGTTTTTCTTAAATTTTAAATTTAGATTTATGTAATAAGATATAATTGATAGATAATTTATACTATTTAATTTAAGTGATAAAAATACGTATATTATGAATCAAATATTTTGGTTTTATTTTTAGTGGATGCCAGTGCAGCTGGAGAAGGTCAATTAGAGATTTCAATAAACGAAGGAGAGGTTCCAAACCATGTACAGGTAAAGAGACCAAGAAGAAAACCCTTTCTTTTTCTATTCTATTCAAAATAAGTTAACAATTAAAAACTAAAAAAAAAACATTGTATCTAGGTGGTTGGAGGAGGACGATGTTTAGTCTTCTGGCGACCAGAAATGCCTGAACCTCATAGAGTCGACATCAAGTCCAATGGAGAGCCGGTCCCATCGTCGCCTTTTGTCTTTCACGTTGCACCAGCACAGAGAGTCGCCATTGATACGGCTCAAATAGGTTTGTCAGATTTTCTAAAACAACTTACCTAATAACTTTTTAATTAAATATTTTTGGAAAATAAAGTCTAATAAACATAACTTACATTAGGTAGGTACAAATTTTTAATCAATGTTCACAAATCAAAGATCTACCCAGTATTGCCAATTAATAAGTTAGTTTAAAAGATAATCTTAGGTTTATGTTGTAATGCCCCAACGGGGCTCGTGTTAATTAATTATTATGATTACACGTACTTATTACTTTTTATAACTGTACCAACTTACAATTCTTTTTTTGTTGCCTAACAAGCATAAAATGAAACAATTTGTAATTTAAATTTTAGCGCACTTTTTTTTTGTTTAGATACAAAGAAACGAATTATAATATCACTGTCATGTCAGATTCTAATATGGTACTGTCAGTGTCATGCTTCATATAAAAGAATAGGTCAGGTCAGTCAGGCAGGTCATTCTAATAATTAGAATCCAGAGAGTATATAATCACTACGTTTTAAGAGACGGGACTAGGATGGAAATTTTTTGATCAAGGCAAAATGTCAAATCGAAGTTTACTATAAATGAAACACCAACATATTAAATAATCTGTTAGAAGTTTAAAAGCAATGGTACCAACATAAAGATAATTTTAAAGAAGAAGAAGGTTAATAGGGTTGCACTCGTACAGAATCGAGTTTTATCGATATCGATGATTTAGGTTTCTCTCAATAATAGGTTGGACCTACAAACTGAAATTGGGAACAGGGAGGAGGATACTTAGTACAAAAACAATGTGCAAAACAAAATATTTATTTATACAATATTTTATGTTCATAGTGCGTACCCATTATTTATGGCGAGATGTAAAACATTATCACATGATCATGATGATAACATGATCTTTTGTTTTGAATTAAATAATACATAGTAAATTATAATGTATTTTGAGTTACTCTATTGCATTAGGAAACATGATGTAAAGAAAGAGAAAGTAATTTTGTTGTTGAATAAATAAATAATTAACTTTTGGTATTATGATCAGATAAATCAAACAAAATGTTCCGCTGTTGCAAAGTGTGTTAAAACCGCAAATTATTTTTCAACACATCGAGATGAATCCAAGAATATGATACTCCTCCTATAATGTGTCATTTAAATGAGGTTGACCATGCATCATCTGAAAAAAAAGTTTAATTATATTCGGAAAAACAGCACAACAACAAATTAATTAATATATAATATTTAAACTCCTGATCATATTGATGGTTAATGGTTTTAGATGCCGAGTGTTGAACTGAGGATGTGGGAGACAACTTCGTTATATTTATGTTCAAATAAAGATAAAAATAACAGTCCATAGCATATTATCGTGTTATAGATACAATTTTGAAATGAGGCTTATGTCCTATATTAAAAATGATGATGAATAATTCATATTTAATTTGTGGCATAGAACCATTTAGGTCTGGTGGACTTGCAATTTTGTGATATGAAAATATATCGATGATAGGCGTGCAAGCAAAACGCCTATTGTTTACAGAAGCAATAAATAACATAATGGTAAATGTACTTACCGATCTTCATCCAGGGCAAATATTTGGTATAAGCTTTTTGTCTTCACTTGTCTGCTGTATGAGTTTCTTGCAAATTTCGCATCGAATATAATTTTTATGAATTTGTTTTGTTCTTCATAATTTTCACAAATTTGCGGTCTTAAATAATTATGTCAATAATTAAAGGTCAAGTACTAGACTGATAGGTGACAAATTGACAATGATCCATGAAGAATAAAACCTATTTAACAAGAAGAAGAAGAATAATAATACCACTTATCTCAGAAGTAGCAGTTACAAAAAGATTTGCGAACCACTAAAGCGTATTTAATATTTGGAAGTATTATAGTCGCGATTAGTTTTATTAAGTTGTCATTTTTTTTTACTAAGGTGGCAATTTTGTCAAAGCAATGCCTTATCAAAGTTAGCAAAGTTTTATGTCAGATTCTATCATAGACACTTGCACCAGCCTGTTAGAATCTAATTTGAATTTAACTTTCGCTAAGTTGTAATGATTAAGAATGTAAAACATAATTGGGTGATCAAAAATGTCGTTCAACTGAGTAACATCTTTTACACTTTATAATTTTATTTAACTCGACACTGGCAAATTGTCGCTTCAAGCGCAAAGTCCAATTACAAGAAACTGAACTGAAAACATAATTGTTGTTTTTAAACCAAGCAAGAATCACAACAACCTCATCCAACCTCATCAATCAATGTATATTATCATTCTGTCTGACTTACACATACTTCTCAACTGAAAATCGCTAGAAAACAAACTCATCTATTTTATTTACAAACAGAACTCATCCCCGTTGGTGAAACAGCGTCATGTTCAGTAAAAGTGGAAGGTTCAGCCGGCGGGGAGCTGACTGTGACTGTGAGAGGTCCAAGGGGCGAAGTCCCAGTGAGACTGACCGGCGACTCGGTCAGCGGTCTGGTGGCTAACTTTACTCCGAAGAATGTCGGCCCGCATACACTTACCGCGCAGTATAACAACCAGACTGTACCGGTAAGATTTTTAAAAGTAAACTCCATATCTATGGTCTTGCCCTTAGCAAGGAAGGCTCCCAAATCAATTCTCAACAAAAAGTATTGTAGTACCCTGGTTATCTGAAACTATTTTATTGTAATTTGTTTCCAATAAAAAGGACAAAAGTATTTTTAAATGCTAATAATAAGTGAACTCTTAGTGTCTTGTCTTTTGGTGGATCTAAATTTATTTAATTCATTGAAGTGTATAAATTTTGTAAGATATTTTGACCTTGTTATTTTGTTAGATATGTATTACATTTGCTAAAGCCACCTTGAAATCAAATCAATACATTCCCTCGATCCTGCATGCTCAATTAGAAACATATTATATAAATAGTTATAATTTCTAGGGCACACCATTTGTCTGCAAAGCTTATGATGGTAAACTAGTCAGTGTCAATGGAGGTACATCAGCCCGAGTTGGAGTATCAGTCCAATTAGCTGTGGATGCTGCTCAGGCTGGAGAAGGAAACCTGGAAATAACTGTTTCTGCTCGGGGACTGAACATACCAACACAGGTTCATCCACTGGTAAGTCCTTTTTGAATTAATTGTATGCCATATTTCCACTCTGCCACTTTTCCCAAGTTTTATGATATTTCTGGCAGTAAAAAAAGAAGTTTAAATTCTACTCTATGTGTCTGTATTTATATCTTGCATACATCTTGTATATATCTTGATGACCATTCCATTAGACAAATAAAAACAATAAGAAAATTATGTAAAATTAGTACTTAAAGTAGTAAGGCATAGAAATTCCTCAACCAAGCATAACAAATTATGAGCACATCATAGTTCATGAAATGTCTTAATTTGTAACCTTTTTTCTTACAGGGTAATGCTTGATTCACAGTGTCTTTCACACCAACCGAAGCCTGTGATCACATTGTCAATGTTTCATTCAATAAGGTACTTATTTTTTTTTTTTTTTTTTATTTTATAATTTTAGGAAAACTAAATACTAAACACAGTGTGTAACTAACGGCTAATTATAAGTTTCCACAGATATAAGAAAAAGTTAATAGTTATATAAAACAGTCAAATAGGAAAAAGACAGCACATTTGGTTTAAATTACAAACTAAGTAACAATTAGGGATGCATCCGATACCGATATATCGGCGATACTTCGGGTTAGCCGATATATCGGTATCGACGATATTTTTATGACCGATTCAACGATACTTTTTAATTTAAAAATGTAGTGTAAACGAGCGTTTTGTCTCGTCTATTTCGTTGCAAACGAGGCATGAACTATGCTCGGGGAAACCCCGCGCTTGTGAGTGTCTTGTCTCTCCCGCCCGCTTTGGCCTCTCGTCTATTTCGTTGCATACGAGGCACGAACTATGGTCGAGGAAACCCCTTGTCTTGTTTCTCCCGCCCGCTTTGGCCTCGCACTCGCATATCAGTAATATTTCGCAAGGTTGACCGTTGTCGCGCTCAGAATTTGTCAAACATTCGTGTTGTTTAAGTGAAATAAAGTAATTAGCAGTCATGTCAACTTCAAAACACAAAAGTGCGATATAGAATCATTCATTGCATTCCAAAACGATTCAGACACGGACACCTAGTACTGCAACTGTAAGTTCTGAGATGCCTACGAGTGGCGGGCTTTGGAGCGTTTGTGACGATATTATTAAAGAGTCCGAGGAAGATGGGCCCTGTCTACTCTGAGCTGTAGTTATCTCAAAGAAGAAGTCGAGAGATACCTAAGGTCTCCCAATATATCGAGAGATGCAGGTCCCTTCGTTTTCTGGCGCAATGACTTTTTATACTTTAAACTTATACTTAAAAAAAGTTGCGCAGAAGTACTTTAGTTTCCAAATGAGTTCTGTCGCATCTGAGAGGCTATTTTCCAGCGCAGGTCTTATTCAAACAGACTTGCGAAATCGCCTCTCACCGAAAAATTTAAGATTACTTTGTTTTTTGAACAAAAATCTTATCAATATTAATTTCAATTACTAAATTTTTTAATTATCTAATATTGAACTATGTACCTATCTACTTCTTATATTAATAAAAAGAAATCTGTCTTGTGATTTATTTTCTTATTAATTATACCTACCTTCTTTGAATTCACAAAAAGCGTATCGGTATCGGTATCGCCGATATTTTTATAAAAGTATCGGTATCGGTATCGTATCGGCGAAAAGGCGTACCGATGCATCCCTAGTAACAATAAATATTTACACAAAGAAAAAACTACTCAACCAGTGTTGACACTTGTGACAATTGTTTTTTTTAAACATAAATCATAAGATTATATGGGTTACAGTTATAGTATATGTGCTCAAATAGTTGAAATTACAATTTGAGCAATTTCAAACATAATTGTATATCCATGATTCAAAACCATTTGCATTAATTTAGCAATCATATTGCATAACTAGAGAAACTTCTTAAGGCAATAAATACTTTATACTCCCACAATAAACAAAAATAATTAAGACACCATCCAGTGTCTTGTGAGGGACAAAAAACATAACCTAATAATTGCCTCCTAACATTATAAAAAAACCTAATATTTATATTTGTATTTAACTCCATAGATGCGTGTCCCCGGTTGCTGAAGGTAGTAGTAGAAGTGGCCGAAGGCAGTGGCGGCGGTGCCCGAGTTGCAGTCCCCGGCCGGCGCCCCTTCCCCAGCCTGCGGCCTTCACGCTCCACCATTCTACTGCCACGCTCGATCAGATCCAAGTCAATGTTGAGGGTAAGTTATTAGCACAGCATGTTATTTATTGCAACATTTACGCATTCTTAGTATACCTAAGATATTAAACAAAAATTTCGAAGGATTTCCTCCAAACCTTCAACAGTATATAATGGCTATTCAAAGTCAAATTATATATAATAAGTTATAGGTTTTTCCATGAAAATTCTGTTTTCCTAGAAACATAAAAAATAACGAAAATGATTTTTTTTCATTGTAAAAACTTGGTTACACTAATAAGTTTCTGATCTTATGTTGGAGCTTAAATCAGAGATTCTCACACTCAGAGCTAAAACTCTATTAATGATCAGGAGTTATGTAGGTATATACCATTTGCATACTTATTTTGTCATTAAAGGCTTGGCTGCATTGAATTCATTATGAATTTGAACTAAGCAGATTATAATAACTTCATTAAGTACTTGATCACCTTGCTATTGTTAATTCTTGGTACTCGAAAGATATTATTTAGGTGTTTGGTTCAGCAGGGCAAGTCATAATCACTCATTACATAAAAATATTTTCTTACAGGGTTTTATAGATGAGATGAGACATTGAAATTTTTAATGGGAGACAAGACCAAACTCATTATTTCGAGACCATTTGGGAGTTTTGACATAGGAGAAACGAAAAAAAATCGAATATAGGATTATCACATGCTTTGCTGTACTAACTTTAATCATGTTTAAAGTAAATTATTTACAATATTAACCACTATAGTAGTAAGAGTTTTAAGATTAGTAAGTAAAGTAAGTAAAAATCATTTATTTGCGACTTCAACACACATACATTGATACACATTTACTTATTATATACACTACACTATTAAACAGGAACACTCAAACTTAACATTAACTTACAAGTAACTAACATAAGGTTAAAGCTGAAGACAATCTAGGTCCTTACATGTGTGTTGCAGTGCGGCAAAAAGGTAATTGCTCAGTGATTAATGTTGCACAGGGTGCAACCACTGATTTTCAGCAATTACCTAGAGTTGCAAAAACTAAATTTAAAAAAAGATTAAGTGATTACTCAATTTCAGATTTATATTAATGTAACATGACGACGTGTAACAATCATTATTTTTAAAAGCTCATTCGCTTCGCCCTAACTTCTAACATTACGTGATATTTTTGGGGTTAAGAATAGAAGTTAGACCTAATAGTTTAGTATAATTTGTAGGATTTAAATATTTTTTTAAAATTTTGAACAAGATTCTTGTTATTGTTAATCATATGCTTTTACAAGGGTGAATGTTTTCTATAAAAATGCAAAAGGATGGATAGAGAAAGCATAGGAGGTTATGGCTCTACAATTATTAAAGACACATACAAACAAGTGTATGTCCTCGCCAATTTGGGCCAAGACGACTGCGTCAGCAGTTTTTAACATATGCTTCTTTTAGGTTAGGTTAGTAATTATGGTAGGGTATTCGGGGGTAGAAGTTAGGGCGTGGCGGTGAGCTGAGCAGTGGTACGACGCAGGTCCGAACGGAGCGTCCATACCAGCGGCGGTGTCCTCGGCAAGCCCCGGCGTGTTCCGGGCCGAGTTCGTGCCGAGGGCCGTGGGGGAACATCGCCTCAATGTGCTGATCGACTCCCAGCCGATTCCTGCTAGTCCGTTTCATTTAAAGGTAAGTTGAGTATTTATTTTGAATTTTTACAACATTGTAGACAAAAGAAGTAGAGAAGAGGGGAGAGTTCTTGTGGTAGACTTGATTAGCTGACACTGTCACTGTCAGGGCAGATAGCGAAGGTGGATTGTGGTTTCATTTAATGGTGAGAGTGGGTGGGTCCATTTTCTGATTATTACTATTTCATAAATTACAAACCCTTTCCAATGCGATGCGCTCCGTCTTCTTCTTGAATCACATCAATTGCAACTGCATTAAAATTGATTAAGTGGTTTTAAAGATCTAAGATTGTTAACGGAAGAGTACACAGTATTGCATCTACTCAGTGTTATTGTGAAACTTAAAGCTTTAATTTTTTTAGGTGTACGACGTCACTGCCATCCGGGTTAAAGATGTCGCTCATGGCACTGTTGGGAAGCCGGTCACATTTCTTGGTAAGTTTAATATTAAATTATTATCACCATGAGCATTAGCAGTATTTGTTTGAATCTTGATTTTGACTTAGTCGTAGTTTAGCGTCTTTGAGCTACTTAAAGGTAAAATTACGATAAATTTTAATCGAGATTCCTTGATTTGTTTTCTGAAATTCAAAGACATGATCAAATCTTTCTCTCCTTTCCTTATTGAAATTGTTTAAACAATTTTCTATTTTAGTGGAAACAATGGCCGCCGGTCCGGGTAACCTTGAAGTTACAGTTAACGGCGGCAGGTACCCACAGCGGCGGCGGCCCAAGGGGCACACACATACGCAATCAGCTTCACCCCCCGTGATCCCAGACCCCACACTGTGGAACTCAGGTTCAACGGAGACCATGTCCCAGGTGAGCTCTATTAAAATTAAAATTGAACTTTTAGGTGGAATCAGCTAAGAGATATTTAAAGTACGCGGCTTTTACTTTTTATGATGCCAATGAGAGAATGGTCGAAATATAAATATCTCTACTTGACATAACTACACATAGTTAACTACGTTTTGAAAATGTCGGAATAACATACATAATAATTAATTCAACATAATAAGTGTGTGATAAATCATGTATCCGCGAATTATATACGTCTGTGGGACAATTTGTGTCTGCGCAGGTTTAACACTCTGGACTACACTATCACCAAATGAAATTTAAACTCAATTGAACGCTTGTTTTCAATACTATTTAATGAAATATTATTCGTAATTGATAACTAAGATTGAATAAGTTTTCTGTCTCAGACCTAAGTCCTTCCCATTCTCAAATTATCTTAATACCAATTTTCATGTTAGTCAGTATTAATACTAGTATAGCATAGAATATGTTTATTAGCACACATAAATACAAACAAAGAAATAAAACTTAAGATTAGTTGACAAATTGAGTACCTAATAAATAAAAATCAAAGTAACATTTAATGCTTTTGCAAACGTTTGTTTTGGATATTTAATAATTAACTTTATAAATTTTATTGCACTAAGTAAATTAACTATGTAACATACCTATCAGTTTTAAGTTCTTTTTTGAAATAACTTTAAGCAATAAATTATTTTTTATTCCTAATCAAACGAATCACTATTGTGGCCTATGACGAATATGTTTCATAAAAAGCACCTTGTTTACAGGCAGTCCATTCATCTGCCACGTGTCAGCGCCGGCCCGCGTGATAGGCGCCGGCTCGGGCGAGTCTCCGGACAAAGTGTCCGTCGGGGACGCGTACACCTTCAGCGTGGCCTCGCCGGCCTCCCCGCACGTTGAGGTCTTGGGACCGGCGAGGCGCCCCGTGTCTGTACAAGTAAGTCACGTGTCAGCGCCGGCCCGCGTGATAGGCGCCGGCTCGGGCGAGTCTCCGGACAAAGTGTCCGTCGGGGACGCGTACACCTTCAGCGTGGCCTCGCCGGCCTCCCCGCACGTTGAGGTCTTGTGACCGGCGAGGCGCCCCGTGTCTGTACAAGTAAGTCACGTGTCAGCGCCGGCCCGCGTGATAGGCGCCGGCTCGGGCGAGTCTCCGGACAAAGTGTCCGTCGGGGACGCGTACACCTTCAGCGTGGCCTCGCCGGCCTCCCCGCACGTTGAGGTCTTGGGACCGGCGAGGCGCCCCGTGTCTGTACAAGTAAGTCACGTGTCAGCGCCGGCCCGCGTGATAGGCGCCGGCTCGGGCGAGTCTCCGGACAAAGTGTCCGTCGGGGACGCGTACACCTTCAGCGTGGCCTCGCCGGCCTCCCCGCACGTTGAGGTCTTGGGACCGGCGAGGCGCCCCGTGTCTGTACAAGTAAGTCACGTGTCAGCGCCGGCCCGCGAGATAGGCGCCGGCTCGGGCGAGTCTCCGGACAAAGTGTCCGTCGGTGCATGCCTATTATTTTCACACATATCATAATATAGTCTGATGTAGTTGATTAAGTTCAGTGTATGTTATGTGTGCTGTTGGCTTGCCTTGATTAATAAATAAATAAAAAAGTAAACATAGGTGCTGTAAAGTGGTTTGGTAATAAAGCGTCATCCATGGCTTCGGAAAGTCTTTTTACAGGTTTTATAAATCATGATTAGTATATAAACGTACATTATCTAGAAATAAATGAGTTTAATTAATTATTCTTATTGGCTCCAATTAATTGAGGATGTTTACTTTATCCAGGTGTCTGCTGAAGAAACTATTGGCGAAAACGAACCAAGCAAGAGATACACAATATCTTTTGTTCCGGTAGACGTAGGAGATCATAGTATTGAGGTTTGTTATCTATAATTGAATTATCTTATTAGTCTAAAAAAGTGTACTTTCCCATCAATGAGATGATATCAATCTCTTGGAACCTTGTTCTTTTACATGTTTTAGTTCCATTAGCTAACCGCTAGAGTGCAACACAGTCAAAGCATTGTTAATGTTAATTAGTGTATTTCTTAGGTGCGCGCGGGCACAATGGGTGGTCATGTGGAAGGCAGCCCGTTCCTCGTGAAGGCGTATAGCGCGAGCCGCGTCAACGTAACTGACATATCTCCGGGGGTTGTGGGACGACCCGTGTCTTTTACTATCAACGCTTCTCACGCTGGTACGTTGAGCGCATGTTTATGTATTTATTTCTTAGGTACGTATGGGAATAAACCAACAATTCAAGAGAAAGGAAACCAAATCGTGAAGCTCACTTTACAAAATAAATAGTTGGTTTGGTTGTGAGCAAACATGCATGTATGCTTATTTAGATACATGGAGATTAATCTTTTATTCAATAATATTTAAACAATAAATCATTCAGTTTTTAAAATTTGTATTGTTTTTTTTTTAGGTGCTGGAAACTTGGAGATTATTGTAGCTGTAAACGGAAAAAATGTGCCAAATTATGTACAAAGCGAAGGAAATGCGAGATTCAAGGTATGAAACTTATTCACATTTCTAAAGCTAGCTTGTCAATATTTATGAGTTGTTTATTAAGTAGTTGTATTTCAGTAATATATCCACACCCTGTAAAGGTATTTTACTATTTGTTAATTTATTTTTTTTGTGTTTAGGTTCATTTTATTACTCGATTTCTCTTTCTCTCTCTCCAATGTATTAGTAGTTTGAATAAGTATCTAGTTTCAACGTAACTCGATCCACTATTGATTATCTCTTCACAGGTTTACCTGTGAAGCCGCTCCTCACAATCTATCAGTGAGGTTTAACGGTCACGCAGTACCTGGGTCCCCTTTCACCTGTCCTGTATCAGCCCCGGCGGCCGCCGCAGACGCCCGCGCGGCCGGACCCGGCCTTACTTCCACGCCGAGAGGAGAACCCGCCGAGATACACCTCACTGGCTTCCACAGTAAGTGAAGTGTAGACCTCTGTTAAATTCGTACAAGTGGACGCCACTTTACCACAAATTTACTCAAACGTATATAGTATAGGAAACCTCGATAGAACGACCTTTACTGAGCCGGTTAATTGATGGAAAAATATTCAATTAAATATGTCAATAAATATATTGCAAATGGATTGTCTTATGTAATTGTCTGTTATCCAACAAATCCATTAACCAACTCGGTGAAGGAATATCTATGGTGAAATCTTTAGCTCATAAGCATACATTTTTAAACGCTAATGTTTAAAAGCATAAACCTACAGATTTTAATAATTCATACTTAAAATTAATACAATAATGTTTTATCTTAGTTTCCGTGTCCGGGGAATGTTAAAACTTTTAATATTGTCAAAAATTAATGATGAAAATCGTCTGAGTTTTTAAAGTACCTATGCTATTAAGGCATGCTTCTCTAATGTGCATGCTCTATATTGAAATTATCGGTATGAATATTTTTTTTTAACTCGATTTAAACAGAATAACGCCAAAAATAATATCTTCGTTCTTTTTCGCTGTTATGACATCGCAGTCTAAACAATATCCATTAATTTTATTATTTTGTACATATCCACGAATGTAATAAATCTATTACAAAATCCCTCTCAAAGGTGATCATTAACACTATTGTTTGTACTTATCTTTGATCATCCTATAAATATTTACCTGTAACCGTGCCTACATCCATCTGAAAATGTTTACAAATACCGTTTTAGAAATATCATTGTCTTGTCGGTGGCCGTTCTATAGGCTCGTGGGCAAAATGTCGTTTGATCTCGCGTTGTTTAAATTTGTCTGTAGTTTAAAAAAGACTTTAAAATGTATAGTAACTAAAAGTAAACGTACGTTATGTTTTCTAAGATAATTTTAAAAGCGATGGATTTAATAACTAGGGGATTTTAATTTCTGACATCCATAACACAGATATTTTTTTTAGTAAATAATCTCTGAATGTTCTCCTTTGATTACACAAATAAGTGTTAATTACCCATTCTTGTTTATGCCTTGACTTTGTCTATCTTTCTATACTTATGTTGCGGGATGATATTATGATAAATAAAATGTTAATTCAATAATCTAGTTTTGAAAAAATACACAGATGTAATACAATAACATCCAATGATCATCGTATTTTTTTATATATTAAGGGGGATAAGGTGGGAGGATATTCAAACACCATCCTTAAGACCCAAGCCGACCTCATCGGTCCGTGGCGTCCCCTGCCGAACCCTGAATATGATCCGCATTGGACCTGAATTATATTGATAGCATATTAATTGTTTATTTTCAGCGGGTGAACCAACAGTAATAGTAGCAGGCCCAGGAGGCAGCAACGTCCGTTCTCGCGTCACACCCACCGGTGACGGCAGGCACACAGCGACGTACACTCCAGACGCGGTCGGACGGCATAGCGTGCAAGTGAACTGCGCGGGCCGGCAGGTACCCGGGTCGCCCTTTACCTGCAACGTCTATGATGTGCATCGGGTTAGAGTTACTGGACTTGGGCCTGGAGGTGAGATAATATCATTTTTGAAGTGAAACTTCTTTAGAATCGTTGTGATTTCAGACCGGATGCAACGGAAATACGTCAGGTAAGCCAATCTTAAACGCTAACAAGGTTAAGCAACTTTCCGGAACGCCAGTACTTGGATGGGTGACCGCCCGAACAAAATCTTTTTGCACAGTATTTTTTTTTTATTCATCTCATTCTTTTGTCTATTTACTGAAGTTTCACTTCTACCGTGTGTAAATCGCACACACCAGGGTTCCATTACTGCTGAGTGTTTGTATGTTATGCAAGCATTTTATACTTGGTCTGGGTGTTATGTTTGTATGTTATTTTTAATAAAAAATATCTACATTATGTGTGTATGTCTAAAAGGTTAACGCGCTGAATATGATTTTGTATACATTTTTTAGCCTTTTTGATGACTCCTCGCTATCGATCTTAAGCTTGTCATCAAAGTTCCACAAACCATTACCGAAATTCCTCACACAACAGCCAAGACTCAAAGAAGAGAATTATGAAGTATAGATATAAAATTGTTATTTGTAGAACTGGAAGGCACACTAGAAGGTCTTAGCCTGGACGATGGGCTAGACGAAGAGCGTGGCGTGGAAGTCGGCAAGGCGGTCACATTCAGCGTGGACGCGGCCGGCTGGGGAAGGAACATTGGAGCTTGTTGTGTCCACGCCGTCTACTGCTGTTAAGGCTGAGGTATCAACTAAATATTGCTTGTTTTGACGAACTGTTTGAATTTGTTTTGATAAGAGCTTATTTTGAGTGAAGTTTGTTTAGGAGCATCTAATAACCCCGTATTATCGCTATAGATCTAAGATAGGAGAAGAGGTATACAGACGGTTTTATTGAGAGCTTGTAGAATATAGGCCTGAATCTGATAAATAAAAAGCAAGAGATTTTTATGAAGTTTCGTTTTAAGGGAACTACTAATAACCCTGTCTAGCTCCATAGACTGGGAGATGGGAGGAAGTTTAAATAAATATGTAATTAAATAAATAAATATTTCCGGACTAATAACACAGCATCACCAAACCCCAAACTAAGCAGAGCTTTAATGTTAATGCTTTCTTGTTTTTAATGCTTTAAGTTTAATGTTTTTCAAGTGCTTTCAAATTATAAGTCCAAAATTCCATAAATGAAATTGTATCGTTAGATTCGGACATTTGAGCTTATAACATGCGTTAATTTGAAAATTGTGTCGCAGGTTGTGGCCGTAGCCCGCGGCCTGTACGATGTGACCTTCGTGCCGGTCTCGCGCGCGCCGCACCGAGTGTCCGCGACGTTCGACGAGCAGGCGGTCAGAGTCAACGAGCCGCATACATACGTTCAAATTGGTAAGTTATTTTTTTTTATACGCGACATTCAAAATAGTTACGTCAATTCCCATTGCCTTGAGGTACATTCTTGATAACGTGGACAACGTTATCAAGATTTGATAATTGAAGTTTTCTATATGCCGCTATTGACAGATAAACAAATTCCATAAATAACGGAAACTACATTTAAAATTATCTAATTTTTCTTTTGCATGTTCAGATAAATAATTATGTTTCTCCTCAATTCTGTATTTCTCTCGCGCCTCTGCTTAACATTCGTTAATTTGCAACTTAATTCTAAACAGTTTCCTTTGAATCAAGTAGAGGTAGTTGATCCATACATAACTTATGGCATTTCTCCCTAGGAGGCATCGCTACAGTAGAAATCGACGAAAACATAACCGACATAGAAGTCCTATCACCCAACGGCACGAGAATACCAGAAGCACACCTAGAAGATACCGGGCTACTGACGTTCCCGGCCAACCAAGTTGGACGATACGTAGTGAGGAACTCTGAAGGACCGGTCGGAGAAGCGAACTGTCAAGAAGAACAACATCTATTACAGGGGATAGCCCTGTAAGACCAGTAAGCAACAGTTTGACCAATTTAATGAAATATAATTAGTATTGTCATTAAAACTAGTCAATGTAAGTTATGTCAAGAGCTATCTCGGTTTCTCGCATAGTCACTATGCGAAATAGCTCTATATTTTAAACATTGCTTAGTTTACTCGGATTTCGTGAAATAAAAGATGATAACAAGTAATAAAGGAACAGCGACAAAATGTAAAATTTCCTCAGGAAAAAACCATAGAACGCGGGCAACGCAGGGCGCCTGTAGTGTATAAATAATGCTAAAAATAATTATAAACCTAGTGTTGCCATCTTTGATATTATATGATTATTTTATTTGTATTTTAGCTATTTTTTATGAGCGATAGCAGCTATATTCGTTATTTATATGAATTTAATTTGTGTTAATCTCTTTGTGCAAAAAAGATTATCATAGTGTTGTACTAGTCTATAGTAGGCACTTAAGTCATAGAATAGTGTTCAAATTAGTTTAAAAAAAAATTTGTTAAAGAGCTATGGAAAGGGCGGGGTTTCTCTACGGGATCGAATCAGAAATGAGGATTTTTGGAGGTTTTGTCTGTTCACGTCCGTAAGTGGTAACCCTCTGAATCCTTACACGTGACCTCCGGGGCATTGTACAGAAGACTTAGAAACAAAAGAGAATTATTATGATGATAGAATAAATAGAATAGAAGAAAATACAGATTCTGGTGATGAATACAAGAAAACAAAGAAAAAAAGAAACAGAAAACAAAAGAAACTTAAATCTCAGGAAAATGGAGACCAAGAAATGGAAATTTCACAAGAAGAGGATAGTGGAAAAGAAGATAAAGATAAGGACATTAGGAATAAAAAAAATATCTAGTTCAAATATTGATTATTACTATAATACTTTTTAAGTTAGCAAGATTCATTATCAATAGAAGGTAAATATAGTCATGTTTTTAACCCCCGACCAAAAAAGAGGGATGTTATTTTCAACGGGCAAAAGAGACCCAGGCTTTGCAGCACTGTTCTTTTATACCCTATTACCAGAGCCAGGTAGGAAATAGCCGTTTTCAGTAACCGATTTAAATAACTAAAAAGTAACGTTGTTTTATAAAATCAAAATGATAACTTATCTATTATTGAAAATGGCTATTTCATGTGTTTTAATTAAATAACAATTTTGTCCGGCTACAATTATTTAGTCAATAATAAGTTTACAATCAAAAACAATTAACGGTATTTCAACAGAAATATCTGTTTTCTATAAGGGTTTTAATTTACCTATTTGAAATATACGGTACTTTTAAAAAATAAAGAAGCAAGGAACTGTCCAGCTAGTATTATTATATATAATTTAGTCAAATGAGTTTTAATTATAGTCGGGGATTATTTTTATTAATGTTTTTATTATTTGCATGTTCCGCTGGCACTTTTTTTTATGCTGACGCGTAGGTTTGCCCGAAGCCTAAATCAGATTGATGTTACATCTGCAGATTATATTATAATAATAACCTAGTTGTAGTTCTATAGTGTAGTATTCCTAAGTATGGCAGGAAGATCCGTCTTAGAGTACGTGATGCCGTAAGGCCGGAGGTGGTAGACTAGATAGTCTAACGTGTACATGGTCTGGGGACTTACGTAGTGGAAGGAGACCGCGTGAGAATATTGTTTCAGTTCAGTCAAAAGTTCCTTATAAATTGCTGGACTCTTAGAGTCCCAGTGCCAAACGAATGCACAAAATTCTGGAAACCCCCCGCTATCAGCTACTAACGCTCTAAAATCTTCCGAAAAAAAATATATATTATACATATAATATTAAAAAAGGTGTGTGTGCGATTCATACACGATAGAAATGAAACTTCAGTAAATAACTCATGAACTAATTAAATATATAATCGTATGTTAAATCTAAAAAGTCTTTAATCGTTGTCTGTGTGCATAATTTTTAACGAACGTATTAATAGATAAAATAAGTTAATTATGTATATCGTTTAATACAATTGTTTGTTATATTCAAAATGGAGGATGTGTTCAATGGGTGGTAAAGTGACGTCGTCAAATCTCATAATATGAGAGAACTATTTAATTGTTCTTGGGTTATAGTTAGATAGTTAGAAGTTCCAGTGTATGTGTGGTGTGTATGTGTGTGTGTGTGTTGAGGGTGTATGTGTTCTGCAGACACTTTTGCTTTAGTCTTGGTGTTTGATATGTATAATAAAAAATGTCTATATATGTATGTATGTATATTATAAAAATCTAAATGTGTCATAATTCATTATAATAATTAATATTTCATTCGTTTCCTATTTCTATAAAAATGACATAAAATATAATTAAATCTAGTGTATGAATAAGCTAATGATAATAGCTTATGCTTACTTACCTTCCATTGCTCACATGTAATACAAAGATACATTTTTTTGTAATTACATTATGTTTATATAATATATAGAAAATACCCAGACGTCGTCGAACGGTTCTCGCTGAGACACCAGCTCTTTCGTCTGTCCCAAACACTTCGTGTTTAATTACAATCTTCGCGCACAGGATTTGAACTTGCATCTCCGGGATAGCGCCCCGACGTGATAACCAACTACACTATCGCCTCATTACGTGATAGGTCGAAATTATTCTGCACTTTGTATTATTATACACAGATACTTTTCTACATTACATAACATAGGCACCCCTCTATTTATGTTCCACTGCTGGGACACTTACTTTTTATTTACAGTCGTAGAGTAAGTTGCAAATGAAATAAAATATAACCTATGTTAAAAGCGTTTTCTAAAGGTATGAAATACATTGGGTAAGTAAACTACTTTTATATTTTTTAGCATCCTAAACTTAAACAATTAATTACTTCAATATAAATAATATTCATATTTGACCTACGGCTAATTAATTCTTACAAAATAAGGCACAGAGGAATGCACGTTTAAAAAAATATCTAAATATGTATGTCTATTATATGAATTATATCAGATGTACCCGTCCGTACCCGTACAAGCTAAGAGCTTACCACGGGGCTAGATGTTGTTGTGGGGGCTGTCCGGAAATATTCATACATTTCTCTGATCTTAGTTAAATCATATTAAAAAAAGGTTATAAGCACGGAAAAGTTGCTAAAGTTATTTTTAAGGGTGTGCTGGTTAAAATGTTTATAACCGGTGTTATATTGAACGTATAGTTGTTTTGATGATTTCACTCAACGATCAGGTTCAAAATGAACAGGTTAACGGTCGCAGTGAGCGTCGAACAGTATGCTAATCTGTATAAAATCAATTTTAATTGTGGATGAAACTAAACTGAATGAATAATAGTATTTTTGGGATAAACTAAGGAGGTTTAGAGTCTAAGGTTTTTACAAATTCAAAAAAGGTTTAAGATTAATTTCGGCAGCATAGAGGGATACTCATTTGGATTTCCTTGATGTGAAATTTATGGCGAGGCAATGGTGGTAACGCTTTGCGTGTGAGCGCTCATTTGCGATGGTAATGGTGAGGGGTACCTAATGCCTGAGGCAGGGGAGCCGGTGCTCTTTTTTCTTTTATAATATTAAATAGGCTTACCTACATTCATTGATTTATTCTCAATTTATATCCAACACAATTGTGGCAAGTGAATCCCGTTCTAAAGATAAGTAACTCAAAGAAAATATATGAATTTATTTAACATCACTTGGATGTCTAATCTTGCATTTTATTTCCTTTTATACCCAGAACCCTACGCTCGCTATTATTAAACGAGTTCATCGGAACATCTATTAGGTCCTTACATATGAAATTGGCGTTTTTCGTACTGGCCTTAGTAAATGCATTTACCCGTAATCAGATTGAAAACAAATTCAAAAAATGTCTTAAACCTATACTCAACAATCCACACAGCAACAGTATTTAACAAATTCCGTGTTTTACAAGGGCTTTCCAATTTCGACTTTTCAATCCTCTATTAATTATATCGGCTAACCGTTACATATGAATAAAATGATTAATATAAAAATTATATAAAATGAGCTCACACTGAGAAGTGATATGGCATGTTCCCGTCGGGGAACGCATTCCTCGATTGCCCTAAAATAATATTCTAAAAGGACTATAGTTAATCTGCATTATTTTATCAACGTATTCACAATGTCCGATATCAAATGATTCATATTTTAAACGATTTACCATGTGATTTAAAAGCGTGTTCTCCGCGCATGTCCGGAGAGATCTTTTTAAGAGGGATTATGAGATGGGATAGATTTTATGGGTCTGCTGTTTCTAAGTACTTGTACTAGGATTGTTATGTGTTGAATGTATTGATTGAGTATTTTTGTTTAGATGGAGATGTAGGACTAATGCAATAATAACAAATCAGCATTAATATTTAAAATAATAATGATATGATTACACGGTTTTTGTCATTATCTGAAATGATAATTAAACGTATCGAAATAAAAATTACTTGAAACAAACAAACTAGTAGATATTAGACTTAATTTAAGGTTATTTGATACAATTCAATACAATACAATACTCTATAGTGAAACACATAAAAATATATAATACAACAGAACAATGCTTAAGAACTAAATATTAAATAATAGTAACTTCATCTTAAACCTTTAAGCTCCAAGAATTATTTCACATGTTGCTTTGACGGGAAACGAAACGCCAATGAAATAAAAATTGGCTATTTTGAAGTTGACAAAGAGAATAAAGTGTATCTTGTGGACGCATTTATACCACCCAATGAAGAGTTCTTCTATGTTGCTGTAAGTTCTCCCTCATGTCATGTACTATATCTACGACTTGAAATTTATAACTTCCTCTTGGCAACTTTGCTCTTCACAAACCTGTTGAAAACATTGTATTGTAAATAAATAAAGCACAAACAATTATATGTGGTTGGAAAAGATAGGTTTAAGCAGTATTCTGTCTATACTATCTATTGCTCGCATCATAAAATAAACGCAATGCAAAAATCTTATAGCTTACCACGGGGCTAAATATTGTTGTGAGAATTGACCGGTAATTATTTATTTATTTAATGGTTATTATGACCCGTTAAATAGAATCCAACCCCAATATACGAGATTAAGATATTACCATTTGAAGCGTATTTGTAAACGTTGAATACCTTAAATAACGCTTCGTTGGTTTTGAAAGCTAATGGATATTGTTGCTTGGCAAAAAATATGTATTAAGGAATTATAGCTCTTTTAATGATCTAAAAAACAGTCCGCAATAGTATTATGTCTATCTTTTAAGATTAACTCAAAAAACCGTTTCTATGGTACCTAATTTGGTCGAAATAATTTGTTTAAGTTGTATGGGATTCGAGCTATTGCTATTATTAACACCTTTTCGCATTTCAGATACGACTCGTACGACGTGCCATGTAAAATGGACCCAGCGGTCTTGGAGGTGAAAAAGATTAATGTCGATAAAACATTCCTCGTAACTTCAACGAGTAACCCAATTTAATTAAATGATAAATAAAAAGACAGTAAATTATAAATAAAGTTAAGGCATCCTCTGCAGAGTGAACTGTCCGTGGATCCTATGTTATAGAGATGTCTGTTGAGGGTGATGTGTTCTGTGATAGTTCCTATCAGGACCTGCAGATCCGACTAGTGGTTGTGAGCGCTCAAAATGTCAAAACTTATTTTCTTACTTGTTAAGAATATCTTTGAATAGTTATTAGAAAATTGTTTTGGTAGGTGTAGATTGGTAATTTAATCTGGTAGGTACAATTAGTTTATATTTTGCACCTACATATTTAAAAAAAATCTCGAATAATAATAACGATGTGGATAATTATTATTATTAGTCGGACGCGGTCGGCCGCTGTACTCGCGCCGATAGGTAGGTCTAGAGTTTAAAGATGCGTTCCGTTGAACTGCCTAGAGTTTAAAGATGCGTTCAATTGAACTGCCTAGAGTGTAAAGATTGTGGAAAGAAAGTTGAACTTGGGTTGAACAACGTAAGGCTAAGTTTTATGGTTTAAATAGCATAAATTTGCTCTCGTGAGGTGAAACAGTGGACTGCATTATTAAAATATGAGACGTGTCGAATGATAGTTGCTCTTTGGTGTTCAACAATTATTTTTAAAGCTTCAGTTTTCAAAGATTCAGATGAATACAATTACTTAAATATTTAAAATATGTACTTAAATTCCAAAGCATAAACACTTAGTTCGATAGAAAATTTTACATTTATAGTTTCCTATAGTTTATGCCTTTATGGCTTTTTCTTATGTCTTCACACATTTTCATTTTTATTTTATAGATTTGTCATGTCTGTGTGTCTGTCTGTGTAAGTCACTTTTAAGGAAATGAAGGCATTAAAATCGGGGGTTTTTCTTAAATTACACCTGCGGCGTCCTGCATGAACCAGAAGCACCTGCTGCGGTTCATCAAGAAGACGCTGAAGAACCACGCGGAAGACAATGTTTGTCCTCAATGGACTCCTAAACCACTTAACCGATTATAGTAAAATTCGCACACCATGTGCAGTTCGATCCAACTTGAGAGATAGGATGGTTTTTACGGCGAGAAAAATTCGAATAATTTCCGGGAAAATTTTGAATCGGCGAAGATTCGTGTTGGCACGCATTTAACATCATGAATGCGATACTCGATGATCTTGTCTACATTAGCTACAAGATTCTGAATTGACTTAATTATAGCCACACCCTTAAGTACCCGGCCACACACATCGGGTTCAATAATAGACGTATAGACGTAAGACGGGACACATTTTCGGTTTAGGACAAAGGGGTCTATTCCAGGTACAAAAGGAAGCAAAAAAATAACCTTTCAAAATTAGATTAATCATCACGTCAATTTTGTAAATACGAACTATTTGAACTTTATATAAAATAATTAAATAAAATGTTTAACCCTCTCAAAAAATTACAATTTTAAGATACCTCTATGTTTATAATTGTTACCATTCTAATGATATTGACATAAACACGAAAAAAAATGTATGCGAACAATAGATTAATAATAAATATAGTCGAACGGTTCTCGCTGAGACACCAGCTCTTTCGTCTGTCCCAAACACTTCGTGTTTAATTAAAATAGAGCCTAGAAACGGATCTTTCTTAGCTAACCTGGTTATCATTCTATCTTCTTGCGGAGTTGTTTTTCTGAATATTTAAAATAATAAATCTAAATTTAAAATTTAAGAAAAATCCTCGATTCTAATGCCTTGATTTCCTTATAAGTAAAACACCATAATATTTTGTAATGGAAATTTTTATCAAGATTAACTTTTCTCTGCATAATTCGACATCTAGATTACAATGTCTGCAGGGACGTATTACTTTGTAATCGTGGGACATTCAGACAATCCAATATTCGAGATAGATTTCGTGCCTGTTCCGCGTTTTGTGTATATTACCGCCGTAGAAGAAGACTAAGTTACTTCTCAGAGATAAGTCGAAAAAAAACAGACCTACTGTAGGAAATAGCGCTAGCTACTTCCTTGATGCTTAATTTTCGTAAGCTGTGTTTCTCATCGCGAATTATATTGAATATACCTTTAGAATAGAATACGTTAAGTACAGTTAACATCCTTTTCTGAAACGATTCCTAGCAAAACAAGATTTGAACAATTTTAAGGTTTCCGCGGATGCTGAATTCTTTCCGTCACCAGCTGCTGTTTGCGCGATTATGGTTTCCTCTTTAGAGTATGTTTTGCCCATTTTCACGGATACGGGAAGCCGATTTTAATTTAATACTCGAAATTTATTTAATTCGCGGCTTAGGAATGCGCTTCAACTCCATATTTGGCAGGGTCGCCATGTAAGGACGGGTGTAGGGACGACTAGTGAAACGCTCGGATAGCTGAGTTAGACTGTTTATTATATTTGAATAGAACTACTTCTAAGTACACCACTACAATAAATCTAAATTTAAAATTTAAGGTCTATAATAGGTAAGTACACAGAATTTAGCCGACACGGTATACCATTTATTTACCTAATACAGCATGAGAACTTTGTGGATTGGAACTTTGCTAGCGGTAATTGGCGATTGTCTAGATTCAATTATTTGACGACGACGATATATTGTAAACAATCTATCATCTCCAGGGTGCTGAGTCTGAGTTTACAAATTGTAGTTAACTTTCTCGATCGTGAGAACGTTAACTATAATTTGTATGGGATCGCAACAGCGCCTCTTGTGGCAAACTTGAGAAACATAATTTGCTAGTTTGAGATTCACTATCGACCGTCGATCGTCGACTCGTTTACGCTCACGTTCGAAAGTGAGAACGTTAACGCATTTGATTGGTTGTTTGAAAATTTTCCCGAGTTCGTGTTACCATTTTTGACATTCGAATAGTAAACGCGCTCGAAAAAGTATTCGTCTAGCATTCACTTAGAATTTCTCAGTGAGTAGAGGTGAGAGTGCAAAGTTATTCAGTAAAATCATTAATATTTACAAATAAATTATGGCCGGACGTTTCTTTTTCGCTTGGATATCGTCTTAAGGTCTCAGCACACATATGGGATCGGAAAGGGATCGTCACCGTATCGCCTCGAGCCGTTCAGAATGGTTTGTATTAAACTCCCTACTGCAACGCACACTAATCGGAATAATAACGTAATCGCCTCGCCTCGGAACAGGCTCCGAACTTGAATTCCCGCGCTTACGGCTCATCGTCCCCGCGCTTACGTTTCTCCGTCCCCGCGCTTACGTCTCTCCGTACCCGAGCTCACATCTCTTCGTCCACCCTTTCCTTTTTTCCCTTTTTTGATTCAAACTGATCTGGTGCCAACCAGGTCAGCCAGGGGGCGGCGAGGCGTAAGCGCGGTGTCGCCTAGCCGTAGCCGAGTTGACGTACAGGCGCTGCTGATACGCTTTCGTTACGTGCATACGGTAGGTTGACGCCTGATTGACAGCGAGGCGAAAGGCGTTACGGTTACGATCCCTTTCCGATCCCATATGTGTGCTGAGACCTTTACAAAGACAGCTTTTAAGTTTTTGTGCAGAGAATTAAAACAATTGACGAATTTAAGGTCCTCTCAACTCGTTTTGTTGGAACTTATATTATGTACTTTTTGTTATTTATTAATTAAAATATTGAAAAGTACCTAGCTAATTAATTTGTTCTTCGCAGGTGTTCACGGCTCTCTTCTTTTTTGCTTCTGGTTCATACAAAAGCCAATTTGAGTAGCAAAACAATGCAATGATATTTTTTTCAGTTACCTATGTGATGATCAATACTACATTTTAAATGTTAACCCTAAGTTTGGAGGTGCAAAGCATGATTCTTTGTATGGGAAAACAGTGACTTGAATACATAAATTCAATCTCTGCACCAAAATAGAGAAATGGTCTGGCTTCTATATAGGTAAAGTATCTTTAGGTACTTGATTTATTAAAATGCATTATGTTTTGATCCCTTTCACTATTCTATCTTTTACATAATTATTTATTTTTAGGAGACTCTGGATACCCTCAGCGCCCAGGCTAATGACTCCAATTTTAGATGCAAATACTGGTACACCAGAGGCCAATTATAATAACAAGCAAATGAGGGCTAGAGTAATAATAGAAAATACATTTTAAAATGCTGAAAAACAGATGGTAGTGCTTAGACAAGGATGGAGTTCACTCCATCCACTTCAAGCCACTCAAATATGCTTCTATTATTATAGCATACTCAGTATTGCATAACATAGTTATCAATCTTGGCATTGATCTAAATCTTACTCGGTGTCCGAGTAAGATTTAGGTGGGTCTAGTTAAGGTAAAATATTTCATATGATATTATAACAAAATACCTATTTATGTTACAATTAATCATATCTAGTTCCAGGAAACTTAAATAGTGAACCGGGTTACAATGACTATGTGGAAGGAGCTGGAGCTACCAGCGGACCAATTTTAGTAAGAAGACTGATAAATAGTGTGTGATATATATATGTATGTAGTTCTCAGTTATATATTGTGTTAATGTACTATTGCTATTTATAGAAGTGTGCTTAGGATTATAAGGTTAAGGATATTGTATTGTGACAATGAATAAATAAACAAAATTATATAAGATGAACTTTATTTTTTTACCTAATTAGACAGTCAGAATTGACAAGTTAAATTTATAAACTTATATACTTATATTTACAAAAATATAAACTAATCATTACAGAGTCTATTAACTAACTTATCTTAAACTCTTATTCCTATTGCTTGCCAATCTCTGGCTCTGCGCTTCCATCTCCCTAATCATATTTTGCTCTCTCCTCAAGGTTATGTTACTCTATTATAAACTTTCTCCAAAACTCTTCAGCTTGTAGAAAATTTTGTGCTAGCCTCAAAATTCTTCAAGGAATTCTTGCATGGCAAGGTGGTGTTTGCCCAAAGCAAGCAGGCTCAGGCCGAATCAGATTGCTCTCACAGAGCCTTATAGGAGAGAGTGCATGGGCATCTGTAAAAATACATTAATGTTATTATAATCTTATTAACATTATAATTATGTTATCCTTAAAAAAGTTAAGTCTTACCTTCCAGTGCTTCCAATGTTGTGAAATAAATCTCAAAAACAAATCCAATATTGTGACAATATTGTGAACTGGGGTTGTTACAGTAATTCTTTGACTGGGGCTTAGGACTGGGGCAACATATGATTTTGATGGCACAGGTTCATCCCAATGTCTGACTTGTCTGAGGTCTCCATGCCTAGAAACAAAATAAACTTAGTTTTTTCTTCGTCGATGAAACAACTTCACATAAATAGATCTAAACATCAAATAAATTATCAAACACTCACTGCTCCATGAACTTGTCTTCATTTTTAGACTGTTTAACTCATAGTTTCAATTTATTATTAATTTATCGGCCGGCCCCTTCTTCCTACTCGAACGAAAGTTTTCATTTCAAACGTAAACAAAACACAGAATAATCATAACATTTTTGATAGACAGCTGCTTCTTGACAAAATACTAGTAAAAATATCATTCTGAATTTGGCCGGTTAATGATTTGATGACGTCATGCTACCACCCTAACAAAAATATTTAACTATGCTCACGGTGAGTGAACGCTTTCGTATAGTTTTTGTCGATAGGAACTCCAACTTGCATGCCATTGCTTTTCGATTCGAATTTCGTTAGCTCGATTAACGAGATAGTAAAGTCATTCGAAAACGTTTGTGGAACTTAGACTCAGCACTCTGATGATGTCATAATGTAACTAGGTACCTACCTCTAACTACTTGTAATACATACCATTTTTTTGTTTAGTCAGCGTGTTTATTTGTTCATCATCAACACCCAATTATTGCTCCCACTACTGGGACACAGTGACCTCACTCTCACTAGATCTATATCTCTCTGATAGATATCAATTAAAGTAAAACCGAACTCATTTAGTCAGTATCATAATAAGTAATAATCAATCACCAAATAAACAGTTGTTATAGATTTTAAGTTTTCTTACTGTTAATTATATCTATCATACGTACGTTCTTTGCAAAAGGTATCCTAGTCAGTTCAACGGTTTAGGCATATAGAGTCAACATACAGACAGACAGAGTCGGGCGGAGCACCGACGTAGTTATGAAAAACGACTACGTAAGTCTTAGCATCTCATACTCTTTATTTCTAATTTATTATATGCAAGTAATTTTTTGGGAGGTTTAATTTTGTTTACTTTTACACGATGTTTTTTTAGTTCGTTTATTTCCATCCTCAGAGTGCTGAGTCTAAGTTCCACAAACGTTTTCGAATGACTTTACTATCTCGTTAATCGAGCTAACGAAATTCGAATCGAAAAGCAATGGCATGCAAGTTGGAGTTCCTATCGACAAAAACTATACGAAAGCGTTCACTCACCGTGAGCATAGTTAAATATTTTTGTTAGGGTGGTAGCATGACGTCATCAAATCATTAACCGGCCAAATTCAGAATGATATTTTTACTAGTATTTTGTCAAGAAGCAGCTGTCTATCAAAAATGTTATGATTATTCTGTGTTTTGTTTACGTTTGAAATGAAAACTTTCGTTCGAGTAGGAAGAAGGGGCCGGCCGATAAATTAATAATAAATTGAAACTATGAGTTAAACAGTCTAAAAATGAAGACAAGTTCATGGAGCAGTGAGTGTTTGATAATTTATTTGATGTTTAGATCTATTTATGTGAAGTTGTTTCATCGACGAAGAAAAAACTAAGTTTATTTTGTTTCTAGGCATGGAGACCTCAGACAAGTCAGACATTGGGATGAACCTGTGCCATCAAAATCATATGTTGCCCCAGTCCTAAGCCCCAGTCAAAGAATTACTGTAACAACCCCAGTTCACAATATTGTCACAATATTGGATTTGTTTTTGAGATTTATTTCACAACATTGGAAGCACTGGAAGGTAAGACTTAACTTTTTTAAGGATAACATAATTATAATGTTAATAAGATTATAATAACATTAATGTATTTTTACAGATGCCCATGCACTCTCTCCTATAAGGCTCTGTGAGAGCAATCTGATTCGGCTTATAAAAAATCCTTTTTTTTTTTTTTTTAGGGCGCTGGACGACGGGCGGTTGCCCTTACTCCCGGGTCTCCCTCGCTTGGACGGCGCGGATACTCAGATCCGCGCGCGTCCATAACGCTCGAGCTACCGGGGGGCCTGGCGGGGGCGGTTCGGATCGGACGGTATCTCACGTTCGTATCCGGGGGTTTACGAGCCGGCGGAATATTTCCGTCCGACATCTTGAAGGTGGGTGTTTAATAAACACAAGAGAAAAAAAATTAAAACGTATCGCACAGGGAAAAATATCGCTTCGTCGGTGAGTACCTGTGTGTTTACCCGTTCCCCGGGGCCTTAACAGCCTCACGCCAACCCTGAGAGCACTGCTTGGAGTTTTATTATAAAACTACCAACGCAGTGTTTCTCCCCTTCCCGCACATTGTAAACAAATTGGTTGTGTCGCTGGGCTACTCAGCGGGGCCTTCCGCAAGCGGAACTCACCCTGCTGGTTTCCCGCCCGGCCGATTTGTTTATAATTAGTGCGTATAAATTCTTTCTTTTTTATTAAAAAGGAGAATTTTATTTTTATTTCTTTTAATTTTTTTTCTCTTGTGTTTATTAAACACCCACCTTCAAGATGTCGGACGGAAATATTCCGCCGGCTCGTAAACCCCCGGATACGAACGTGAGATACCGTCCGATCCGAACCGCCCCCGCCAGGCCCCCCGGTAGCTCGAGCGTTATGGACGCGCGCGGATCTGAGTATCCGCGCCGTCCAAGCGAGGGAGACCCGGGAGTAAGGGCAACCGCCCGTCGTCCAGCGCCCGACGACACCATCGAGGAGGTCCAGGAGGATAAGCGGCAGAAGCTGCTCCCCTCTCCAGCCTCCCCGCCGGAGGTCGCCGCGACGCCGCCGCCCTCGTGCCGGAGCCGGCGCCGAACCCGCTCCGCAGATGGCGAACCAACCCGCTCGCCGCCCCGCGACTTCGCCCGTGACGCCCCCACCACCAAGCAGGTACTTGAGGGGGAGTCGGAAAGCTCCTCGTCAACAACTGGCGGGGACTCCGACTCCTCCGATAATACCCACCAACCACGTCATAGCACAGCGACATCATCATCATCGACGCGGTCGTACGCAAAAACGGCCGCGTCCCCCCCGCCGATCCCGGACACACCAGCTTCGCCGGACATGGTGCCCCTGGGCACTGTCCCGCGCCGCCCCAAGCCTAGGGCGGAATTTCCGCCCCTGCCCTGCCGCCCAGCTTCAGAGCTCCGTCCGTACACGGACAGCCGCCCGCCCACGGGCGGCCTACCACCTCAAACCAGCCGCCCGCCCACAGGCGGCCCATCCCCCAGCACCAGCCGCCCGCCCACAGGCGGCCCATCCCCCAGCACCAGCCGCCCGCCCCCGGGCAGCCGCCCGCCCACGGACGGCGCATTACCCAACTCCAGCCGCCCGCCCTCGGACGGCCGACCACCAATGGAAAATCGCCCACCCATGGGTGGGCCATCACCCAGCACCAGCCGCCCGCCCACCAGCAGCCGCCCGCCCACGAGCGACCGCCAGACCAAGGATGGCCGCCCGCCCATGGGCGGCCCACCACCCAGCAGTAATCTAGGTACTAACTTAGATGTAAGAGCACCCACACCCCCCGCCCCTCAAACCCCCGTAGTCCCAGGGGACCCTGCGGCACCGGCCGCTGGCGTCTCCAAAAGTTACCCCCCGATAGTGGTCGAATGCCTGCCCAATTGGACAGTCCATTTTGCCACTATTAGGGGCAAACTAGGGCATGCCCCCAATGCGCGCCCCCTTGGAAAAGGGGTTCGCTTCACCCCCCGCTCTGCCGAAGAGTACAGAGTGGTGCAGCGCCACCTTGTAGAAGCCATGGCGGAGGACAGCAGCATAAGCTGGTACAGCTATGCGCTGTCCGCCGACCTACCCACGAAGGTGGCCATTAGAGGCCTCCCGGGAGACACCCCGACCCCCGATATCGAAGCCGCCCTATCCGGACTGGGGTTCCCAGTCCGGTTCGTAAAAGGCATCCGGGCCAAAGAAGGCCGAGCCGGGTGCCTCTTCCACGGCCAATTCGACCGCCTGTCGCAGGAGGAACTCGCTCGTCTTTATAGCACGAGCGAGCTCCTCTTCATGCCGGGCGTTCGGATTGAGCACTGGAAGGGTGCGGCTAATAGGGTGGCACAGTGCCACCGATGCCAGGGTTTCGGCCACGCATCGGTGCATTGCCACCGCCCCATCAAGTGCGTCCGCTGCAGTGGTCAACACGCTGCGGCGGACTGCCCCCGCCCCCCCACTGACCCCCCCACTTGCACAAATTGCGCACGGGACCATCCAGCAAACAGCAGGCAGTGTCCCGTCATGAGGAAGGAGGCAAGGAAGAGGGGAGTGAAAATTTCTCCTCCCCTCCCGAAACCCCCCGGGCCCACACTCCACATGAGGGCCCCTTCTCCCATACCGGCTCCCAATTCCAGGGACCAAGCCCCACAACGCCCTGAGAAGAGGCCCAAGTCGCCCCCCCAACCCAGATCCCAACCAATCCCCCCCCCCGTCTTAGACGATCCCCTCCCATGTGCCAACCCCCCTACTGCAAGGGGGGAAGCACTTCCCACCAAAACCAAACGCAGGCCAAGAGGCGGTAGGAATAAGAGGAAGCCAGTGGCCTCCTCCACTCTCCTACCGACGGCTGCGCCCATCCCCCCCCTAATCCCCCCCCAAGCCCCAGCCCATCCTACTACCCTGAGCATCCCCCCGGGGTTCTCCGCCCCCAACAACACCACCCAGTACAGGACTCCACCCCCATTCAGACCCACCCCCCAACTCCCCCTCCCAAGCGGTCAAGCTGCGGCGAGGGGCTTTACAACCGGGCTTGTCGGGAGTCCCCTAGAAGTAATTCTGGGGGTCCTGACAGAGCTCCTGGTTGCCATCGCCGCAGGAGAGGATCTCCGAGAGGCGGCGGTGCGAGGACTAGCCGCTATCCGTAGCAACTACTATGGATAGCTTCCCCGCACTTCGCCTCCTCTACTGGAATCCCGGAGGTGTTAGGAATCAGATCCAACACCTCCGCCTCATCGCCCAGAAGCAGGACATTCATGTCGTTCTTCTGGGCGAAACCAAACTTGACCCCTCCACTCCCCTAAAGGTGCCTAACTATTTCGTGTATCGTCGAGATGAAGTGTCCCCAGCGGGCACGGCATACCGAGGTACGGCCGTGCTCGTCAGACGGGACCTGATACACGAGGAGTTAGAGCACCTTCCCTTCGATGAGTTGCGATCGACCGGAGTATTGGTTAGGGCGGCAGGCGAAGAACTTCGGCTCTTCGCAGGATATCGTCCGCCCACACCTAGATACGTTCCGGCCGATATAGCAACCATCTTCTCCTCTCCGTCCCCTACCCTGGTGGCTGCGGACTTAAACGCGAAGCACCCAGAGTGGGGGTCAAGGGTTATTAACCCAGCCGGCCGTAAGCTGCACGAGGACAGCTTAAAGACCGGCTTCACAATCCTAGGTCCCGACTCACCTACCCACGTCCCCGTAAATCCGCTGCACTCCGCCGATGTCCTAGACATAGTGCTCCACAAACGCATTCGCTACCCGGTCCAGGTGGAGGTGTTGTATGACCTAGACACACAGCACCTCCCCTTACTCATCACCCTGGGTCTTTCCGCGGACTTCACTGTACCGCGGCCCCCCGGGGTGAGGACTGACTGGGCTGCGTTTGCAAGAGCACTAGAAACTCTAGACATCGGCTCCCTCTCCACCCCAGACGATGTGGAACGCGAAGCCTCGGACTTAGCATCCAAAATAATTGGTGCTAAGGAGGCAGCATCCACTCCCATCCCGAAACGCGCGAACGTTCGCGACGTACTGCCAATTCACCTTCAGCGAAAGCTGTCGGCGAAGAGGGAGTTGCGTCGCGACTGGTCACGTTCGCGTTGTCCCACCCTCAAATCCAAACTCAATTCCCTAACCGCTGAGTTGTCGGATGCAGTAAAGGCTTGGCGCGGGGAGACCTGGGAGAAAACCATCGACCAGGCCGCCGAACGCGACACCAACCTTTACGCCCTTAACCGTCAACTCACGCGGGCTCCCCTACCCACCTACCCCCTGCTGGACCGGGAGGGGAACAGGAAGTTCGCACCGGGTGACCGAGCAGAACTTCTGGCCGATCACCTGGAGTGGCAATTCCAACCCCACCCTGTCTCAGCAGATGCCCATCCCGAAACCCTGTCCCACCACACCCTGGTAGAGAGCACCGTATCTGAGTTTCTGTCTGGACCCATTCCCCCCCTCGGAGGCGACTGCTTTATGTCGCCGTCAGAGGTGGGGAAGGCAGTCCGCCACCTTCCCAAGAGGAAGGCACCTGGCCCGGACGGAATCTCGAATATGGCTCTCTTCCAACTCCCCCGCCGTGGTATCGTCGCAATTTCCCGTCTCTTCAACGGAATACTCCGCACAGGCCATTTTCCTGACCTGTGGAAGAGCGGGAAAGTTATAGTCCTCCCCAAACCGGGTAAGGACAGACGATACCCGGCCAACTACCGTCCCATCACCCTCCTGTCCACGATCGCCAAACTGTTCGAGCGCCTACTGCTTCGCAGACTGGTTCCGACCATCGAACCCCGCCCCGAACAGTTTGGCTTTCGAGGACAACATTCCACCACCCTCCAACTGACGCGCGTACTGCATTACCTTGCAACAGAGCTTAACGCCCGGCGTAGCACGGTCGCGGTCTTCCTCGATATCGAGAAGGCATTCGACCGTGTCTGGCACCCGGGCCTACTCTATAAGCTCTTGCAAAGCAGTACGCCACCAGCCCTTTCCCGGATTGTGGCGTCCTTCCTCGAAAACCGACGTTTCTTCGTAGACGTCGAGGGCGCCGCATCCTCCTCCCGTCCCATCCTCGCCGGAGTCCCCCAAGGTAGTTGTCTGTCGCCCGCACTCTACGCCCTGTACACCGATGACATCCCGACCCTGGAGGGGCAGTTGCTCCCCGGTGATAGGGATGTCACACTGGCGTTGTTTGCGGACGACAGCGCCTACCTTATGTCCTCCATCAATCCCTCCCACGCGGCCATGAAGATGCAGCGGCTCATGGACCGCCTCCCCAGATGGTTGGATGACTGGCGAATGGCTGTTAATGTCGGCAAGACAGCAGCCATGCTAGTCACCAACCGTCGCACCACCCTTCCCCCCCTTACCCTCCGGGGCCAGAACGTCGCTTGGACACCGCATACTCGTTACCTGGGCGTGGAGATAGACCGGTCACTGAGAATGCAGCCACAGGCGGATCGCGCGATTGCACAATCGCGCGCAGCCGTGGCGCAACTCAGACCGGTCCTAAAATCCAATCTCCCGCTCAGGACGAAGGTGCGGATCTACAAGACGTACGTTCGGTCCCGCCTCCTGTACGCAGCTCCCGCTTGGTATCCCCTCCTTTCCCAAACCAACAAAGACAGACTGCAGAAGGTGCAGAATTCTGTCCTTCGCACCTGCACAGGCGCGGGCCGATACGTTCGTAACGACGTAATTGCCCGCGACCTACAAATGCAGTCTGTCGAGGATTGTGTGGTGCTGACGGCTAAGCGTATGTTTGATCGTACTGAACACAGCCGTCACCCACACATCCAGTCCCTCGCCCCCCTCCACACTCGCCCCCCCGACCACAAAGGCCCCTGGAGACCCCTTCCCAGGGACCTCATTAAAGACCCATAGATTGCCTCCTCTCTCTCTATCTTCTTCTTCTTTTCTTTTCTTCTTTTCTTTTTCTTCGCTGCCCACTCTACTCTTCTCCCCCCCCCCCACATCCCCCCTATATATTCCCTCCCTTACTAACACTTATGTATCCTTATATATTTTATACCCCCACATATATATATATGTAAAGAAAAACCACTCTTAATTTATCATTATTGTAATTTTCCTTCTTCTTCTTTACTTTGATTAGTTTTCCTTCAATTAAAATTTACAGCGCTACCGCTGACAGCTCAAATGTCACTTATTGACATTTGAGGATTTGAGGTTAGGTTTTTAGAACATGAGACTGTTGGTTGAGTTACTGTTGTAAATTGTAAGTGATAATGATAATCTTCCCAGAGAAGTAAACTAAACCTGAAGTAAAGGCTCTAAATGTTGTTTCTTTAATTTTTTCAGGTAAGTGTATTGTTTACTCGCTTAGGGACTATAAATTGTCAAACATTTCAATTACAAAAGTTATAAATAAAACTTTAATTTTTTCAGAAACGCAATTACGCCTTTTCTTAATTGGAACCCTATAGAAACATTATAAAACAACATTTTTGCTAATAATTCAAGAAAATGGAAAAGTTAAGATTCGATTTCACTGTGAAATCAACAACAGATGGAAAATCAAACATCATATGTATAACCTCCATAGGTACACCAAATGGACAAGTTTTTGGAATACCAACTGAGTACCAACCTGCAAACCTACATGGAGTGATTACTAATACTTCCAACTATATAAAAGTAAAAAAAACCTTAAATAAAAGGAATCAAACAAGGAGAATATGGATAACTATGTGCGAAGAAATTTCAAAAACATATTTGGACGAAGAACAAAATTTGCAGTTTAAGGATTATTATCTGGAAGAGATTTTGGAACATCCGAGTAATGCTGAATCTACACCTAGTGGTTCAAATCAAATGTTAGAGAAACTGTTAGAAAAATTACTCGAAGAAAAACAACAAAAACCTGAAAATCTAAATTTATCCATTTCCGCCTCTATTATAATTGTAATTAGTATAGTATAAATATAAAAAAAAAAAAAATAAAAAAAATAAAAAAAAAAAAAAATTAAATAAAAAAAAATATATAAAAAAAAAAAAGAGAGAGAATGAATAAAAAAAAAAATATAAAAATAAAAAAAAAAAAAAAAAAAAAAAAAAAAAAAAAAAAACTTATACCCGCCTATAAGGCATTGTCTCGTGACCCGGGGGTAGTCGCCCCCGGAGTTGAAGCCGGGGTAAGGAGCGCAAGCTCGAGGCCCCACCCTGCGCCCTCAACCGAGGGACGGAAGACGACGATGGCCACGTACGGCGCCATTTACGCTGTCGTCGTTCGTTCGTTAACGCGTGTGTGTTGTGTTATATTCATTCATTGAAAATGACCGGTCGCGGTGCATTTTAACTGCATTATGTAAATCTAGTGTGTTTCTTTAGTGAATTACCTATTAAAGAGATTTAAAATAAAATAAATACTTTTTTTTTGCTAGGGTTAACTGTCTAAATAATAATACTTACCCGTTTTTATGAAGATTTACCAAATCTTACAAATTAATTATTAAGTAACATATTGGATTATAACTATTGAAATTATGATGGTTTTTAACAATATGAATTGTTAAAATAATTGGTTTTTAACACTGCTAATAAAGTATGACTTAAAACTGTTTTGACGGTTTTTATAAAATATTTTTCGTGTAAAGGTAATTGATTAAAGTACTATACTAACTTGCACCTATAATTATAATATGAATTTTTTTTTCTTAATTTCATTTTGTTGTAGGAACAGGAGCCCCTAGTAAAGGAACGAAATAAAAGTGAGTTAAATAAAATTATAAAGTGTACTATTTGTATTTATATAATATAATTTGCAGGGATGACGGATATAAGCAACATAGAGCGAATGACAGACGGAGACTTACCGCCAGACAAAAAAGACAAAAAAACATGAGAATTTCTATATCTTTCATCATTTTCTTCCATTTAGGATCCTTGGGGTCAAATCATCGTAAGACCATGACTAAAAATGGAATGTAACAACAATACAAATGCATAATTCTGAGCAAAACACACGCTGGTTGAAAAAAATATACTACTATTATTATAAATTAATTAATTATAATGTTATTAGGAGCCTTAGGAGGGCGATGAGGAAACTCAGTGGAATCGTATTTGACATAAAATTATATCTATATTTGTTACTATCCACAGCCTCCGCTGTGCAAACTCACTTAAAATAAATAAATAAAATAAAAATAGCCTTTATTACTGATTATTATAATACAATTTATATAAAAGAAATAATTTTATTATAAATTTCATGCTCGCAATTTTGGCCCAACTAAAGAAATATAACTTGAATTGTTGGAATTGAGACTTAATAACACTCTCCGTTTATTTTTAGGAGGCGTTCGGAATGGCCAAAGAAGAATTCACTTAGCCCAGCCGTTTCAGATGTTAGTTAGCCATTGTATCTATGTGGTACCTTTTTCAGCCTTCTAAAATCCATCAAGAAAATACTCTGCTTAGTTAAGGGTGATATAAATAATTTATTATTAAATTTAATTTATCTCTGAACATTGGTAGAAGGAACTATTTCAGCTGATAATAAATGGGGATAACGGGCGTTTAAATATGAAATTGCCGTTTTATCGGCCAATTTACCTATATACTTTGGCGAATTTTTCTTCTTAAAAAATGTATGTGCACTTTAAAACACGTACTTTTATTGATTGATTTTTGCCCATTGATTCTCAATTTCTGTATTTTTTTTGGGTTTTATTGTATGTTGTGTTCAATAAAGAGTTTTAAACCTGCCCCCATATCACGACCTCCATAATACTTAGGGCTTCGTTCACCATCTCCAAGTAAAATCTAAAGTAGCTTTCATAATATAATATTGTGAAGTTTCATCAAATCTTGATGCTGAAAGCTATTTACAGTCTAACATAAAAAGTGAGGTTTATCACTTAAAAAAATCAATTAGTAAATAATAATTTTGTTATACCTATAACCAAATTGATGTGTATTCTTTACTATTTGTTATGAGACTATTCGCGCTCTTAGCAGGAAAACTGTGCTCGATGGCTGCTTCCCATGGCTTCGGGCGAAATGTTCACCGTACTGAAAATAACGTGAACAAACATTAGTTTTGAAGCATTTGTAAAGGCAAAAGCTCGCGTTTTCTGTTTTCGTTAACTTAGGCTATAATACTTGGAATTGTTATGAAGTTATTTATTAAAAAGTGTATGCAGTAAAGTCTACTATTTGCCCACTAGGTGTCCAGTACTGAAGTCAGAAAGTAGACACAGCAATCTCTTTCTTTTGTCCGCAATAAAAGGTATAGGTTTGTTTTGATATTTAAAATATTCTCACCGTATACACCATTCAAACCCAGCCACAGCCCAGCTACGATTTTTCTTCTTGAAAAAAATATGTGAGCTTTAATCACATGCTTTAACGGAGAAGGTAAACATCAACAACAATATTGAAGAACATCATAATGTCTACAAAAAACTCCGCGGTAGCATATGTCCAACTATTGTAGTTATGTCACTATAATTTTTTTTTTCATTTTAAACATTAATCTTATATATAATAATCGCAAAATGTGTTGCTAAGCGCATAACTCAACTTTTTTATAAATGTTCGTTGGTGTTCAAGGATGGTTTTTACGGCGAGAAAAAATCGAATAATTTCCTTCATTTGTTATATAGATCAAGGCAAGCCAACGACACACATAACTACACTTATACTTATACTACACATAACACAACTAAATCAGTTTATATTATGATGTGTGCTAGAAATTTTTCCGTGCAGAGACCAAAAAGTTCGAATAATAAATAAATTTCCGGACAATCCACACAACGGCTTTTTGCCAGGTGGTAAGCTCTAAACTTACGGGTACTAGACGTCTGATATCTATACCTACTATAATATATCAATCTACAGCCTGCGCGTCGCAGCGCCCGCGCCCGGCGCCTACCTGCTCGCCGTCACGCTCAACAACGTGCCCATACAGGTACAATCAGCAAAAGATCCGAGACATGTACCTTATTATAAATATATCAGAATTAATACAATATCTATTAAAGGAAGAGAAAAAATAACGATAGGTATACATAATAGAGGTATAACATAAAAAACAAACAAAAAGTAGCTTAGAACTTTACAAGACGACTAGATGTTGTTGTGTGGTTTTAAATGATTATATTATTAGCTGTCCGCCCGCGGATTTACTACAGGATTCCATGCTCCTGACAATTAGAAGTCATCTTCACGATGGATCTTCCTGAATTTCCTGATATTATCTATTACATATGAACTGTTATGAATTTTAAGGTGTATCGAAGATATAGATGTATTGTGTGTTTCCAACATTGTGTCACATACACGTCTAATTATTTTTCTTCACAAATAAAACAACCGCCTTACAATCAAACCTAAGCGGTCTATTTATAGATCCAAATAAACCCTCCCTATGTGATTTTTATTTAGTTTTCCGTTTCAACGTGGATTAGACAAGGTGATTTTTACAATCAACAGTTTCTACACACTGATAGACATGTAGGAAACATTATGCCGCATTGTCTAGGTTTTTAATGATGTTTAAAAATATCTTCTAGGGACTTCTCTCTTGGCGAGAAAGATTAGACCTTAATTCACTACGCTGGCCAAGTACGGGTTGGTAAATGAACACATGTCCTTCAAACTCTTTAAATTTCTCAGAACATGCCGGTTTCCTCGCGATGTTTGCTCTCACTGTTAGAGCAGACTTATACCGTCAGCACGAAATTTCCAAGAAGTTCACCGAAAGTTAACCAACATCGGACTTGGATTAGCAAGAGATCGCCGTGAGCAACAGGGTGCCATTATTGACAATTCCATAGAAGAGGCCGTTTTAAACGATTTGTTTGCTGGTCCCACAACCAGCATTCGACGCTTAGCTTTGCGTCACGGGATATCAAAAACATCCGTATGGCGAATTTTGAAGAAGGAGGGATTGCATCCATACCATTATCAGCGAGTACAGCATTTACATGAAAATTTAGACAATCGTGCAAGATGCGTAATGTCTACGTGGATTCAACGAAAAATTAGAAATAATCCACAATTCCTAAAAAACATTTCATGGATGGATGAATCGGGAAATCAAATATAGGGGTGCTTATGTTGTTTACAAGATTTCTTGTCAGAAATCATGATACTACCACTAATACACGATACAATTTTCTTGTCTACTCTAACAGTCTATGTACTTACATGTACTGTACAGTACATGTAGCAATATACAGATCAAACGCCTGGGCCGATATATTATTAAGATGCATACGTCAATCTCTCTTAGTTATTCATATTCATTTATTCGTCGATTCATGTGGTTACAAATGGTGTTAAGTTTTATTCAATAATATTGATACGCGGGTCTTTCGGAGCAGATATTAAGTACTGAGACTACAAAGATTTTTTTCTTCGACGTGTCCAAAAGTAAAAAAAACTACACTGCCTTGCCTGCACTGTGGGGCCCTAATAAGATATGCTAAACTGTCCGAAAAATAGATGTTGCCCAATTCTCATAGATACAATTTTCACCCAAATCTGTTCTACCGTTCTTGAGTTATAAGTGTTTATTATATTAAATACCTTTATTTTGCGTTAAGTTATCAATAATAAAAATAAGCTTTCCGAGATGGAGGATGAAAAAATATTTTGTATGAAATATCTTGTATAACGAATATTTTATGTGAATTGCAGTAAGCCATAACCACAGCCATAACCTAAGATTAATTTTATGTCTGCTTTGACTAAGCACAACATGACTTAACGTAAAATCTAGTATTCAATAAGCATTATCATTTTGGTACTAAATTATCGTAAAGCAAACTATCAAAACAAAGCCTAATGAGGCTGTTGATTGCCAAGTAACAATACCTACTTAAAGAGCATCATGCTGTCTCACTCAGGTAGCTAAATTAATTGATTAACTACTTGGCAGTTTTCAGATATAGAGTGATTAATTATGCACCTGGGTGAATAAAGTATACCGCCCCTAATGTATTTCATTGATATATTATTCAATATAATTCGCGATGAGAGACACAATTTGCTAAAATTATGTTTTTTTGGTCGTGCGGGTTGGTGAATGCCACATGTCCTTCAAACTCTTTTAAAGTTCTCAGAACATGCCGGTTTCCTCACGATATTTGCCTTCACCGTTAAAGCACGTGCTTAAAGCGCACATAAATTTCTAAAGAAGAAAAATCCTTTAAAATGTTATTACTTATTATTAGTTAAAATCTGTATGATGATGTTATTATAGAACGTAAATATGCTAAATAAGTGTAAAAAAATTAAGACGAAGTTACGTAGCTTATATACCATTCACACTTTACAATACAATGTGAAATGAAATATGTTATTTACAATGTACGCAATTATTCAAAATTGACGGCAACCAGGTGTATTAACAGGTGGTTAAGATAATACCCCAAAATATCACGTTTATCTGATAAAGATGCCTGATAGTGATAATTTAAGATCCTTTGAAAACGTCATTGGCCATGCACGGTAACGAAAAAATATTTAAATGACTTGAACAGTAATCGTAACATCTAAAAGGTATTCTACCAGGCATATTAAAAAACTATGATTACTATATTCAGAATATTTATGTAATGGTCATCATTAGTTTCTTAATGCATAAGTAAGTATGCATACAATCAAACAAACAAATTCTTCAGTTTCATAATATTTAGTATGGATTTATATCGTGAATTTGCTTCAAACACATTTTCATCTATAGTGTAAAATATACCCACCAAATAATACGTAGCAATTGGAACAGGCTGCATATAAAAAACCGCAAAATATTGCGAATTGAAATAACGAGGCTGATGGATTTCTGTTACACCAATAACGACAAATTCTGAAAAAACATAATATCTAAAATATATAACCTCCCATACAATAACCGTGACTTTTATTAGTGACAAGAAAGTTGACAAGCACGACGTTAAAGCATATTATTTATAAAATTATGCGTAACTTAAATAAATGAATTGTTATATTAACCTTTTACCAAAATGTCGTGCTATCAACCATAGTCTTGTTAAAGCTAACATGCTTAGTGCAGAAAACTTTTGTCGGGGTTTGCGCCCGAGTCAAAGGATCTCGAATAGAGTAAAATAAAGAAAATGAGTCTTTACAAATATATACCCGTCGAGTTTTCTCGGACAATATTTCTTTCGTGCAGGTGCCTCTGAGGCGTAGGTTATCTTTCTAGGGTTAAAACATCACGCGCTGACTGCTGGACATAGGCATCCCTCAAAGAGTTTTAGTAACTTCGGTCGCAGCCTATTTAACCACGCAAAAAATTTCATCATCATCATCATCATAAGCACGGCTGTCAGCCGAACGACAGCACGTACCATGCATTGTCGGGAATTATTTGTAATTTAATCGCTATACGCAATATAGATAATAGTTCAAAATATCTGTGTCGTCTACATTATTTCACGAACCTGCGCCAACGCTAGGACCAATAGGAGCAAAGATATAGTGGTAAATGTGTAAAAAACGGGAGAAATTGTTCATCTTTGAAGCCTTCCGTTGCGTGCGCCGTGAAAACGGTTCAAGATACACAAAAAATATGTATTAAAGAATAATAGCTCTTTAATGATATAAAAAACAGTCCGCGATAGTATATGTCTATCTTTTAAGATTGAAGAATAGCAACAAAACTGTATTTGACAGTTCAGTCAGTTCAAATCTTGTTATTTCTACATTATCTTTTGCATTCTATGCGAGATGAAAAAAAGTACCTATAATTAAATATAAATTAAACTAGTGAGTATTTATTTTTAGGCTCCGCTGAATATTTTATCCCATAAATAATTAGAGAACCTCAGACGTACCACACTTAAGACGTCTTGGTCTTCCTACATCATTGGAGAAAGGAGTGATAAACCTTATTAAAGAATATCAGGTAATCATTATTTATTAAGTTCCTACAAGAGTTATAACTTGATATAGATAGAATATACAACTTTCCTATGCTTTTAATTTGAAAAATCTTCTACAATTTTAAATACTGTTTAAGTTATCTAATATATGAAATTCTCGTGTCACAGTTTTCGTTGCCATACTCCTCCGAAACGGCTTGACCGATTCTCATGAAATTTTGTGAGCATATTGAGTTGGTCTGAGAATCGGCCAACATCTATTTTTCATTTTGCAAAACAACGTTTGCTGGGGTTGCGATAGATTTACATGCCCCAGTAAGATGTTGTATTGTTTCCGGGAAGCTATTGCAACGTCTACATTTATCAGAAGTCATGCCCTGTACTTTCATAATGTATTTTTGATAGTTCCTGGTCTCTATGGGACTTAAAAAAATTTTGTTATTTAAGTGTTATATTGTTGAAATATCCAATGTTTAAAATAACGGTTTTTCATAATAAGTGTGGAATATATAAATATTTATTTGAATATGACATTAATTTATGCATAAAACACAGCCACAGCAAACATTGTTTTGCAAAATGAAAAATAGATAGCAGCCGATCCTCAGACCCACTGAATACGCATATAAAATATGGTAAAAACATTGTGCCATGGAAATTTAATATATTAGATAAATTGAGATAGAAAGGGGAAGTGTTGAAATTGCGTCTTTCGTTTACAAATATACTTGTAGTGTGGTCGCAATCATGGCATAACACAGTCATGTGAAAATGATGTCAGACAATTTATGAAGACCAGCAAAAAAAAAATTTGTTGCATGTTGCTGCACTTAGTATCAAAATATTCAACAATAAATATAATTGATCATGCTTTCTATGATTCTGGACATAATATTATATGAGGTTTTACTTTAAGTAAGTCTCACTCAAGGTATCCAATAAAAATAAAAAAAATAATTGTTTATGGCTATCACTCGCTAAAAAATTTGGATCTACAGATTTAAAGACACTTTAAAGTTTTTTTTTGGCCTTATAGTGTACATAACTTCTGTTATACCATACCATGTAAATAAAACAAAATAATAAAATGAATGCATTTAATGCCTTTTTCTTTAACCAAACACACCTGACCAAAGTCGTCGCCATCTTATTGTCCTCATCCAACATGCACTCAACAAGCAACCGTTGCAAACAAACAGGTTCAGGCTCACAATTTATCACGATTGGCACCCATGAGGTTATTAACATACATAACATTACAATTCATTCAAAGTACAATAATTTAAAAAATTAAAATACGTATTCGCACAGAAATAAATAATATTTACAACAGCTTAATATAATAGATATATTAATGTAAGCAAAAACATTTGAATACAGTCAATGCTTGTACAGAAGCATTTGCTTTCATCATCCCTTCATTTACAAATAGATTTTAAGTAGTAGGGTTAGTAAGGTACCATAATTTGTAATTTTTATATTTATTTTTATAATAATTTAGTTTATCTTTCATTCTGATTAAATAACGAATATAACAATTAACCTTGATTTGGATGAGTTTAGAAAACATTAAGTTGATAAAGAGGTTATGTTTTTGTTTTGATTCACAAATAATATGTTTTAGTACGTAAAACTTAACGTATTTTACGAGGGATAAGTCTAAGCACGATAGGTTATCTAAAAAAGTTCGCCATTAAAAATGATTTAAAATTTGAGTCTTTAGTAGTAAGTTTTATAAAATTTTGTTTATAGGATGATGAAGAAATACCTACTTATGCGAAAAAACGAATAAGGAATTTAAACTAGTTTATCTCCAGATCGATATCTCATCGATATTTTCCATCAATATACATTTTAATTAATAATAATAACTTGACGAGAAATAACTTAAGCAATAAAATTACAACTTTATTACCTAACACACAGAGTTCAAATTAATACTGCTTTAAGCCCAGCTAACATGAATGAATAGAAAATACACGCAACGTGTACTATCACCTAATAGCATATAACAGTATATATTAAGCGGTAGGTATAAGATCACAGAATATCGGAAACAACTTTGCTACATTGCCATGAAATAATTCCTAAGAATTTGCAAATTTATTTGTGGTGTCTTAAATGTTATATGTAATAAAATAGTTTTACTATTTAAACTGATACTCATGGACGTTTGCTACAAAGTTATGTATTTGCCTATAATTATAAACTATCTATTTTATGCTATGTTCCGTTAAGCTGCACAAAACACTGACATTCATGAAAATATTGCTATACTGAACTTCCTAGATTTTTAGAAATCTACTTGAAGTTGCGTCAACATGGTCTACCGAGTAAACAAGTTTATAAAGAAGTGCTATCGAGCGCGTAGAGAACCGATCAGCTATTTCCATCTTGTTATAGACCCTGATAGTTTTAGGTAAGGAAATAATACATATTTATTTAAAACTAGCGGCCCATCAGCCTAACAACAGATATTGTGACTGTCACCTTAGTGCTGCCACCTATAGTAACAGATCTTTCGTTGTATTGGCGATGCAATGATTCTAACTAGCGCCTCTAGTGTCAAAATTGTGAAGCTGTCTGAGAGGGCTCCGGAAATAGCACACAAATCATACTCCAGAAATGTGGATAGCACGCAGGGGCGGACTAGGGCTGTCTCTAGCTGGAGAATCCAGAGAGAAATACATCTTCCACAAAGACCAGAAACTTCCAGAGTTTGAAGTAAAACGGTTTCACTTGTCTCTAATTCATGTTTTCCTGTATCCAGTAAACTGGAACGTAAGTAAAAACGAAAAACAACCGAAAACGCATAAAAAAATAGAAAAACATGGAGTAAGCTAGAGGAGGCCTATACCCAGAGCGGGGTTCCAATGATAGATTATAATTAGTATTTAAGGATAAATCGTGTTTTTTTAAGGTATTGGAAATAAAGAGGCTTATTATATATATATTATTATTATTATTATCTAATAAAAATGTACTTTTCCTTAAACTTGGCCTTAAGCTTAACATTTTAAGCCTCCGACCAAAAAAGAGGGGTGTTATAAGCTTGACGTGTATGTCTGTCTGTCTGTGTGTGTGTCTGTCTGTCTGGGACATCATAGCTCCCAAACGAATGCAGCGATTTCAATTTAGTTTGTTTTGTATGAAAGGTGAGTTTGGCGCGGGTGTTTTTAAACATGTTTTATGAAAATCGTTTGAGCCGATTAAAAGTTTTGGGGATGAGAGTGGGGAAGGTAAACTGTAATAGCTATTTGTAAAGATACACATAACAGAAAGTCGAAAGGTTATATGTCAAAGTCCCAACAAGACTCACTTTTCATTGTCCGTAAGCAAAATTCACCAACATTTTTGCTTAATTAACATAAATATTTCAAAAAACATGTGAATCGTGTTAATTTAGGTATACATGTAGGAAAAAAATAAATCTTAATTTTGTTATCTTACATAAGGTTAGAGGAGTCAGTACTGGAGTCGTTTTTGTTGCTTTTCTGTATGCAAAGAATTCTGCCGATTAAACATTTTTAGTCGTAGTTTTCGCTATGTCTATTTAGTTCGGATTGCAACTAATGTTTTCGAACATGTTGGATGTTGGTTTGTAGGAAGTAGATAAATAATATAAAATAAGTGCGATGTAAATAGTTTGATATATTATTATTATTTTTACCAAAATAAAATAGATTACCAAATTTAGTTTGATGATTTTTTTTATATATACATTTGCCTAGATAACGGAAATGCATGAACTTCGAGTGTCATTTTTCCTTTGAAAAATTGAGGCAGTACTTTCGAATACTATCTACTGTTATATGTATCTTCGAATGATACGACTCATACAATAATGATCGAATTTCGTTTCAAGAAATTCATTTCAACGCTATAAAAAGGATTTGACTGAAAAAATATTTTTAATTTATGTTTAAATGTTTGTAAGGGAAGTTGAATAATTTCAAATGGCAACTTGTTGTACATAGCTAGTTTTAAAGGTTTACCTTGTTTATAACTTTTTGCGAGTCTTGTATTAGGTATGTTAAGTTTCCATTTATTTCTAACAACATTTCTCCTAATTTGTGTTTTCTTCAAACTTATCATATTCCCAGGCAGCACCGGTATACACAGATATAGACATAGACATAAAAGACATGCCGGAATTCTGACACAGCAATGACTTAGTTACAGCTTGTATGGCAAAAAATATTCTACGTTATCAGTGCGTGCAATAATCGCTGAAAACCAATATTTTTTTTATCGTAAGATTATAAAGAACATTACAGTCGGTTATGGGACACGACATAATTGTTAAATGTACTCAACATTAATACCCACCATGTACAACATAAACATTCCCAAAATTCACTGCGCTGTAAATAAAACAAATTACGTAAAGGCTTCTATTAAGAAAAATTATATAAATTCGTTAAGGTTGGCTGTTTTAATTTTTTTATATCCGGGCAATCCACAGAACAACTTCTAGCCCCGTTGTAAGCTCTAAGCTTGTGGTACTAAATATCTGATAAACTTTATATAATAAACATACATACATAGATATTTTTTATTATACATATGAAACACCTAGATAGACCAAGGAGAAAGTGCTTGCAGAACATACAAATACTTGACCCCTTGACGGGAATCTACTCAACTCTGTACACTTTAAAAAACAGTAGATACTTAGCATTTTATTTTTTATATTATTTTATTATTATTTATATTATACTGTAGTAATTTACGTACAAAAGGTTATGGTAGAAAACGTTTGATGAAATCTAAATAAAATATGTAGTTTCCAAGCCTGTTTAATTTGGTAGGCTTCGAAGCGTGTCCAAATGTCTTTTTACCCGAGTTCACACAAATTGATCACATTACTTACCTACTGCTTGTAGTATCATTTATTTTATTTTTGTTTTTGGAGTTTACTCCTTAAGAAACGATTTGAGTTATAAGGCCCCATCATGCTGTAAGCAAACAGCTTCATTTATGACCATTCAAAAATAACATTAAAAACGATCCTAACCTTGCAAAAAATTACGTGTGACGCCTGACAAAATTTATAACTTAGAGGGAGATAAGAGTAGTTTGCCGTATTTGTTAAACAGAGATACATTGTAACTTTTTAAATTATCATGGTTTTTAACAATACTATGATTTAAAAAGCCGTGTTGGCTAAGTGGGCTTCAAGTATAGAGAATTTATGTCTGTGACTGATGGTATATTGGTAAATGGAAGAAATTAAGTTATTGCTTATTTTTATTTCGATGTTTGATATAAATAGATAGATAAAGCGTTTATTTGTACTTCAATCACACACATACAATAATCGGGCAAAAACAAAAAAGGAAACAATATTAACTTAAAATTAGTTAAAAGTTAACATGATTAGAGCATGTGTGCGTTAAATCAACATAACTCCGTATTTACTAAAGGAAAACTCAAATGAAAGGTGAAGAAACTCACCGCAAAATTATTTACGATTATCATTAACGTTTTTCATCCATTATCATATTTTATGATCACTTTGCCGACTATTATATATTTTTATACTTCGGAAAGCGCTATGCCGACCGTACTATTGGGTTTAAAATATTTGGGATAACACTTTGGCCGATAACGATGGATGGATGTTTATAGGATGGGTAGTAAGAAATCGTTCTAGTTGGGATCGTTGTATCAGCGATATCGATAAATTCGATTTACTGGAATTTGTTAAGAAATATGCTTAGGGCTGATTTTTAGTCACGCTGTCTGTCTGTCTGGGACATCATAGCTCCCGAACGGATGGAGCAATTTCAATATAGTTTAATTTGTATGAAAGGTAAGATTGGCGCGAGTGTTCTTAGTCATGTTTCATGAAAATCGGTTGTGCCGTTTAAAAGTTATGGGGGTGAGAGTGGGGAAGGAAAACTTATTTTATGCTTACCCTGGCTACTTTCACACCAAGATTCTCTTCTATGAGATCATAATCCTCATCCTCCAGTCTGTCATCCAATTCGTCAACTGAGGCAGACAATACTTAATCACTGAACATGGAATACCATAAATGAATAAAAGAAGGACGCTTTGACAAGCCATTGATCACCCAAAAATCTACTAAAAGTTTACCTAATCGCAAATAGTAACAAGAACAGAAAAAAAAACATTTTGGCCTTTTGGCGAGAGCACGTTGCAGTAATATTATCGCAAAATCATTGCAACATATAGATACAAATATATTCTGCAAGCGCTAATATCCCCATGACTAACTAGCAATTGTGATTTGTTATCGATGATGCTCGTGATGCCCAGAGGGGCAACAAGTAGTTAATGATTAAAATATACGCAAACCTGGTTCAATACTTTAGTACTTACATTTTTTTTTCAATAAGACTGACAAGTCTTAAATCTTGTTAACATAGGATACATAAATATAATTAAAACAACCAGGTACGAGTGCGAGATCAAATTCTAGGTCAAAATAAGTGATGCTGATAAGTCATTAATATTCAGGTTTAATAATAATAATAATCAGTCAGTGACACAAAAATCAAATCATTAAAATCGTGAATTGAATAAAATATCAAACAGAAAAAGAAAAAGAAATCAATGTTTTGTACAGAATTAAAACATATAAGTAACATGACAGTATACATAGATCTAATTAGAACAATATGAGATCAAAGTTTGAATGTAACTATAAAAACTTCCGATAGGCTCTGTAATTTAATTGATGATTTTAAATAATCAAACCACCGTTTTTTGCTAAAAAAATCCAAATATGATATCAAAACGATAACAGATTTTTATTTTTATAACTTTCTTTTAATTTTTGAAAAATTCTCCAAGCAGATCTATAAGTGCAGCATCAATAAATCAATTTCCTTCTACTCTTAGCACTCATGCACAGAGGATTCAAAAAAGTGACGAGGTTTTCTCCAAGAAACTCTAACTCGTGAAATTTGCATCACATGCATCCATAGAAATCGGTAATAACTATAATAAATAATAGTTCAGAAAAGTTGACCCTGCGTAATTACTATTAAAAAGCGTAGATGTAAAAGAAATGAGCGGGGAAATGTTTTTTTTTATCTAAAACCTAAAAATAACCTAAACTTGCTGCCCAACAGCGTATTGTACTATAATTAAGACTAAAATATATTATACTATTTCTCTACCTATACAATATCATAGCAAAGTCGGGGCAGGTCGCTATTAGGATACAGGTAGGTATATTCTCTTTATTTTTATAAGAGTAAGTCATTATTATGTGCACCTTTTCCGGCTTTTCTTCCTGATAAAAAGGCTACCTATAAAGTAGTAGGTACACGTCATAGACGACATAATCATTACAAAAGAGCTAAAACAGTTTTTAGTCTATAAGTTTGAGGTTTGAGGCGAACATACAATAAAGTTCACGTTCGTTATGGATCCTTCTGAAGCCATTATTTACATTTTAAAATTATAATTTTTTATAAAATTGTTTATAATTTTGCAAATATAAACAATTTTATATAAACATATGTTTTAAATGAAACAGTAAAATCTCAATAGTCCTTTTTTAACTCTGTTTTGTTTTATTTAAAACAAATTTATAATATTTAATAAAGCGTTGATATATAGAAAAACTTAAAATTATAAGTTCTGCATAAAATCTACATAATGTTGATAATTATGGAAACTTTGTATTGTTTTTCAACACCTCTGAAACAATTGAAGGACGATTTTTAATCCACTGATATCCGGCCTATATCAGTAAATTGACATAAATATAAGGTACTCACATAGTTTTCCAAGAAATCGGTGTGTATGCAATACCAATTGAACATTAAATAGATAGTCTAACTTTATAATCAATAGTAGATCCATTGAACTTATTGACTTTTTAGTCGAGCAACTATGAAGTACCTACCACTTCACTCCTTTCGACCTTAATAATTAGTTTTACGTGAAGATCTTCGTTAGGAGCCCTCTCTAGGACTCCCAATGCGCAAATAGTGCTACAAGTTTGTTTATAATATAATAGACATATATACATAGATATTTTTTATTATACATATTAACAGAGATATTTTTTTATAAATAAGTACAACCAGCACTAAGCGCGACTAAAGATTTAATTTTCCTAGAGATACGACGTATTCTGTTTATTCTATCTATTTCTGTGGTCTATATCAAACTGTTATTATAAGTCACACACCTAGGTAGGTAGAATTATATAAATAAAGATGCAACAGTTAACTCATAGACCACACACTGCGCAACAGACGGCTACTAAATTAGAAGAGCTTCAATTGGAAAGTCTAAGACATCCTCCGTACTCCCCGGACCTTGCTCCAACAGATTACCATTTTTTTCGAAATTTGGATAACTTCTTGCAAGGGAAAAAATTCAACTCCGATGGGGCCGTTGAGATAAAGAATGGGACACATGCATAAAAGTGAAACGTTCTTTTAGATAGGAGGGTGCAGAGGATAGAAAAAATATATTGAAGAGAAGAGTCAGAATGTGTGAGTTGCGGCGAAGGACATCTGTTCTCGTATTTATAGTCGAGCAGGGATCAACGGACGGTGCCCTGGCGGTAGTCGGGCGAGTGAAGGTGTCTGCGGCCTTAACCGACATAACTTACAATTGATGATTGACATAACTTACAATTTCTTATATTATTTGTGATAAGCCCTTAGGGCTTATTCATCGATTTGTTAACTTTATCCTAAACTTTTGATCTGATATAGCCTTGTTCTCTTTTTACATAATATTATGTTGTTTTATATTTAAGGAAATTAAGGCATTTGAATCGGGGGTTTTTCTTAAATTTTAAATTTAGATTTTAATTATACTTGTAAAGAAATCTAATCATGACACTCAACCAGCAATCTGTTTAATACATGGAGAAGAAATATTTTAATTTAGAATTATAACCCGAAAATAAATCTAAAAATCTATTAAATTAACAAATCTTGTCAAACTCAAAACAGAGACGGATTATTCTGGCAAATTGTCGCGCAGTCCAGATACAAGAAACTGAACTGAACAAAGTAACAAGTTACTTCGTATTTGCTATATAAAACAGTTTTCTGTGTTTTTTTTAAAATAATAATTGGTGGTGTTTAATGTATTTTATTATTATTATTAATGTTAAAAGTATTTTATTATTTTCTTTTGTTATTCTTAATACGACTAACTTTTTGTTTACCGACAAATAACCTGATTCTGCTTTGTTTGACCGACCGGGTCACGATATTTTACATTCTAAAAGGTCAGGCCGAGATTGGAAACGTAAAGAATCACTAGTATTAAACATTTTTGTTGCCTTTCAGTTTGCTCTAGGTGCGTACATGTTGCTCTACATAATCTATGAGCAAAATTTTTTTTTCATTCGCACCGACAACCTTCAAGCATCAAAGAATAAATATAATGTTATGCAAAATATTGGAGGTCACTGAACTGTCCGGTGTCTCTAGAATCATCTGTTTGTAAATAATACCCGTAGCCGTAGCTAAATTAGGTAATAGATACGGCCTTCGAGCAGTTCACCACATTGTTATTAATAATACTAACATACGATTGGTTAGATTCTATTCAATAGTTACCTACGTTAATAGTGCTTTTATGCAATATAAACAAAACATTCAAATAATAGTAAAACAGCGTCTAATTACACAAAATGAAACCTTTAAATGCCCGTATGTTTGCAGAGGACAGAACCCGCGACTTCAGGATTCCGTAATCCTGTTGAAAATTATATTTGTACTTTGATAAGCCCGTGATGGGATTTTGTTTGATAGTGTTATCTTGTTATGTGGGCGTGTAAACAAACCACTGAACCTTGGTTAATTGTTACAGATTTTGTTATTAACTAAAACGTAGTCAATTTGAGCTTTATTGCTATGGTATAAAGTTCATATTAATATGAAACTGTTCTGTTTACGTATATTTTGCTGAGAAATTATTCTCCGACTGCAATTAAAAGTTATGAAATTAAAAAATTATATACGCATACTTTTAGGGAAAAAGAACTAGTCAAAGTCAAAGTATCTTTATTGCATTATTACATGTAGTTTAAATGGTAGGTATTATATAAGGTTTTGTATCAATGTAATTTGCCCATTGGAGCGTGCAACATTTTGATTAACAACCATTTAATAATAAGAAATTTTAAATAATAATTGTATATAATTAAAAAATAAACATGTCAATAATTTTATAAATCAGATTAAATAAAATAAAATATTAGTTAATGATTAAAAATAACAAGCATCCTGAAAATGTCGTTAAATCCGTGTATAAAGTGTGCGTTGATAATGTTTTATACTGGGTTCAGAATAGAATAGAACAACACAGCTTTATCAGCTTTAGAATTTTGTAGTTATTACAATTTTGGAAAACTATTTTAAGATAACAGGCCGCGAGTATTCGTTTGTCCTTGTCATTCTCATTAACATCTGTGTTTGTTTGAAAGAGACAAAATTAATGCTAAAATAGAATAGTTTAAAGTTTTACAGGAACCAACATACAGCAAAATTGGCTTTTTTAAGAATATAATTCAAAAACCTTGTCTATTGTGAACTTTGTTTACAAATTAAAACATTCCTAAAATTATTTTTTGAGACATTCAAAATAACTCTTTAATAATTTCTACGGATCCTTACAGACCTTTCAATGCAAGTGTACCAATTAGGGGAATCTGTATACCTTGTTTTATTTCCACAGTTGAAAGTTGGCGGACAAAGAAAATTACATCCATGCATATACAAGTAAAAAACAAAATACTCAAATCAAAAGCCGCTTTGTACAAAACGTGTTGTTTGTTTACATAGTCGGACTTGAACAGACAAAACCTCCAAAAAGAGCTTTGGGAGCTCTTCTGGTAATTTATAATAAACTATATTAGAAGAGTCTTTTCTCTCATCAATTACACTAAATTGCCGTATAACTTGTAAATAAATTTAATAAATGTAATTTTGATGACTTTTTGTCTCATTTACACGCTCTCATACAGTTCCTAGTTGTAACATTGGTATTAATTATTAGAATTAAATAAATTTTAAATTATCTTGTAAATTAAAAAAATGCTTCTAACTCATTTTTTTTTTTTTTTTTTGACATTTTTTATGTGGACAACGTTTATTTCCTTAGAAGCACATGGCCTACAGGTCAACTTAAAATTAACAAAACTAAATTGTTTAAACAGAAAATATCAAGGAAATAACATTGTCTTGATAATGTCTTATATTGTATATTCTTACACAATAACTTTGTCAATCTAAGAAGTAAGCCGGAGGGTATATAAAGTAAAGAGCAATCTGAATGCAAACAAGTATTCCGAATTATTCCGTTACTAGATGTTTATTCATTGAATTGCAAACAAACAACGAATTCTTGTAACTCTTCTTTTAATATATTACTTACTTTTCTGATATTTAGTAATAATAACATAAGTTATTACACACGCACGGTCCTATAAAATATTTCTACATCTGATTTTTAATAAGTGATACACCTCACTATTTAGGTTAAACTATTTTGGAATGAATACAGAAATACAAGTGGATCGTTTGCAACAACATTTAATACTAGTCATAAATAACCTAGTAACTAGGGTATCATATTAACTACAGAATTATTTACTTTCGGAACCCGTGACGCATCTTACTAACAAATACCACTCATTAAACTGCCAAACAAACAATAACAATTAACCTAAGGGTAAATAAATAGATAATATAATAAAAGGCTACAATTAACGCTAAATATGAAAATATTGCTAGAGTTACGGGTGAAACCAATTTCCTACAGCCGCTATGTAGCAGCCATACTTTTGTACTAACATTCTACAATGTCCCTTAATAATTATAATCAGTACATATTTACGCTAAAAATTTGAAAGTCCTATTTTTTTTAGTTTCACACATCGGCCACAAGTTGTGGAAAATACTTGCGGACCCATAAACTTTAATTTATACATAAGTTTCGACGGGTCGCTAGTTATACTTATAACATAGACTCCAGACTCGTATTAATTTCATTAAAAGCAGAACATACTTAAAAAATAAAACTATCAAAGAAATTTGAATTCCGGAAGTTTCTTTTACAACTCGAAAGTTGATTTCAATGAAATAATTTAGTTACAAAGTCAGCGGACCCGTGGAATTGCATAGTAAAGTTGTTTGATAAATCAGCGTTTTTTTAAATCTTTGATTACCTGACGGTCTATACAATTATTATCCAATTTAACAAAAGTTAAATAGAGATTCTAATCTGACGCGTATTGATGATTCTATCCTCAGAACTTTTCCTCTTTAAACAGATTTCAAAATCGGCCAAGATCCCAAGAAACGAATTAGTTATTCAAAATAACTTAGCATCTTCCTCAAACATTTCTAAAAGTCTACACATTGTTGCTAGAGTTATGCTTCTTCAAGAGTTGGTTTATATACTAATATTTTCCTCATTTTTATTTTTAAAATCATACATGTTTTCGTTGAATTTCTTCATGTGCTTTTCTGTAGCTTCAAATGAATAGCAATTAGTTATTTCGGATAAGGGCTAAGTGTTTTGTATGTTCTGAAACCACTTGCTCCTTGCTCTGGGTCTTTAATATGTAATCTAAGAAATGTTTACCTATGAATATCTATTATATTTAATTTATTTGAATAGAATAAAACATTTTTTTGTTAACAAATGATTGTATATTTTGTTGTAAAAAAACTGTTTGTTTTAAACAAATATTTTTTATATACAAATTACAGAGTACACAATATAAATAGTTGATGAGTAGGTATACTCTTGAGATTATGTGGTTTTATTTTCATTCAATAATAGATTATTGGATTCAAACCAATGGACTACTTTAGAAATTGCATTATTTACCTTGTCAAAGTTATTAGTGTATTTAAAAAGAAGTGAAGTATCATCAGCAAATAATACAATTTCATGACATTTATTTCGATAGATAGCATAAATACAAAATTATTAATAGTAAAATTAAACCTAGTATGCGTAATGGGCGATCCTCGGTACTATTATCATCCGACCAATTTAAACTAGTTCTTTTGTTTAAACACGCTAATCTCACGAACGACTGGTCCGATTTGAATAATTCTTGCACTATTAGTTAGCCTTTGAGTAGAGCTATAGGAAGATCCATAAAACACGGGCAAAGTCGTGGAGTGAGAAGCTTCAACTTGGCGGCTTTTTGAGCTACGTCTGCGATCTGTGTCTTGGCGCGCAGGTCGGTGTTTCGGACTCTGTCCGTACGTTTGTTGAAGAACTTTGAAATCCTGTACAGTCAAAACCTCTTGGTATTTTTGAATGAAATAGAAATGAATGCAATTGTATACATATAGGCTATCTTGTAACACTTTTCGAGACATTATTTTATACATAAAAATGAACATTTGTACATTGCAAGTCCCAAGGGTGGATATAATTATATTTTTAAGCTAAACGTCCCACTTTTAAGCTTATTAAGACGTACCTAAGCTAAATTATTATCCTGAAATTTTTTATCCTCCCTCCACAGCTTATTTATAACTTTTGAATAAAGCATGGAAATTAATGTAGTTTTTGGTGGTAGGTACTATTTTGAAAGGTATTCTAGAATACCACAAAAGGGAAATTGAAAAACATGGTTTGTTTAGACGGTATTTTATATTGAAATTTGGATAACTTCTTGCAAGGGAAAAAATTCAACTCCGATGGGGCAGTCCAAATCGCCTTCAAAGATTTTATTGATTCCCGTCCCTTTTTTGGTCGGGGGTTAAAAATGGGCTTTTTAGAATGGTGTATACTGGAAGATATTTATCATGTTTCGAATGTGCCCGGACCGAAGCTAAAAGACTAGATTTAAAACAATTATTTAAATTTGTGGAGTTTTGCGCGAATGTTCTTAGACATGTTTGCTGAAAATTGGTTGACCCGTTTAAAGGTTATACATAATAAGATTTTTTTTTAGTTAAAATTAAAAAAAAAAAAAATTATGTTTTGTCTAAAACTCTTATTATTGACTCTTGTGGTAGATTTGATTCTGTAAATAATGAAAAGTAATATTTGAGTTAGATAAAAATCTTGTGAACACATATTTAAAATTAAAACTCACTTTGGTTTATTATATCATAAATTTACAAATGTAGAATTGCAATTTTCAATTCATAAATTTGCATACGATAGAAAATTAATATAATACTTATTGACTTATTCTTAAAAAGGCTGAAAAAATAAAATAACTTTAAATAAACTATTTAAATGGACGTAATATTAGTTAAGAATTAGGAAATGTTTTTGTAAATTTTGTGTTTATTAATAACTTTTCAAAAATCGTGACTTATCACCGTCTATTATGAAGGGTCAAGGTTGGTAGTCACAGGTGAAAATTATCACTTAATTACACTAACTATCATGTTTGTAAAAGGCAATTGAATGCATGTATTACAAAAAATACGTGCTTATCGCCGTCGCATTCTTGTAAGTACATTTGACACTATATAATTGTAGGTATATTATAAAGGTTGCTAAAGGCTGAGGGTTCACGGCGGATGCAGGCCGCTTTCGCCAAATAAATTGACATCTTTGAGACCGTGCATTGGAGCTCCTACTATAATGATTAAAAGTTTTATGATAATAATGACCAGAAGTATGTTTTAAAACTACGTAGTTCCGGAAAGACCGGTTCGCAAAACGAGCAATAAATTTATTGAAACATACAAAACAGATATAAAATTGTAATGCAGAATATAAATGGTTCTTTACTGTTCGTTCCGTGCATTACATCAGGTGTCAGATAATAAAACAATATTAAAAAAAAGACAAGTCTGAAAAGTTAAAGAGCACGCTTTCCGGGCATGCTTTATCCTTTGCCAATAACTTCGCGTAAGCAGTTCATTACAGATGACATATCATACAAGATGTCAAGCATAGAGTTCTAGACTGCTTGATTTTAAAGAACTTGCTGTCACTTAAACACAGTTGAATATAAAAAAAATATGAAAGTTGTTCAAACCCCGCCACGCGAGTACTAAGTAGGAGTACTAAAATATTACGTACAGTCAGGCATTTTTGCCGTGCGGGAGAAACGGTTTGTACTGTCTGTTAAGGCTTCGGACAAACCTATGCGCCGGCAACGCGGGAGCCTTTATCAGAATAATAAGAAGTTTTTTTTTATAATTTTACTAGATTGACTATAAAAGACTAGGCAAGTCATGCTTTGTATAACCTCTGAATATTTTTAACTGTGTTATGTATGATACTTATGATTATATATGAAGTACCTTGAAATTGAATATAATATTTTAATAAGTACCTATCACACAATCGTAAAATATTTAATCAGCAAAACAAAATGAATGTATTTGTCCATAATTAATAATTATGTTGAGCTGTAACTAAAAAAATCTTGAATAATATCAAGAAAAATATTTTTAGACTTCTATTTATAAAAAGCTTACCTACATAAAATGTTACTTGTGTTCAATTAAACTTGCGGGTCGAACATGAATGAATATGGTGTTTTACGAATCAACAAAATTATTTATAAGATTCCACAGCTCTTGTAACCCCATCGTCCTCGTCAACCTTACTACCGTACAATCCTTCAGGTACAAGTAATATTCTTCAAAGCTTGCTTCCTGTCAAGCAAATGGTTGAACAAGTAGTCAAGGGCCCTGTTAAAATAGAATAGAAATTAGCAACTGATTTACACGCTCTCCCTTGCGCCCTCTAACGAGTGCGGTAAACGGACCACATGTTTTTTTCACCTGGTGTCTGATAATGATGATTGAAGAGTTTGTGGTAAAGAATACAAACAACAAAATGAAAATAAACATAATTGTTATGTACAATATTTATTCTCATTTTAAAAAATAATAAATTTTATTGTACTTAACAATGAAATTTAAGCATTTTATTCCTCATATAAAATGTATTATTTTTTAAAATATATATTGCTAGGTCCTGATTGGAAATTAATAATGTTTTGCGATAAAAAAATCTCATTTTCTTTATGGAAATATTTCCCCGACTCATTCAACAATTATCATCCTAATTCAACCAATTCTCACACATCCTCAACAAATTATGCACCAGAATCTCTCTTAAAATTAAATGAATTAAATTTTATTTGAGTTTGATTGCATCACTTCTAGTATTAATGGACTTGGGTATTTCAGAAAACTGAAATATGTAGTTTATTTCAGTCATTATTTCTAGGGTCCCTAACTAGCTAAACACCAAAGTCTGAAATACAAGTATGTTACAAGGACAATGTGTGTGGTTCCGTCACACAGCTACTATAGCTAAGTAATTAAAGAATACAATTATAGTTTAACTAGCTGTGCCCCGCGGTGTTACCCGCGTTTAAATGGATTTTCCCGCGGAATAATATGTTATTCCGCGGGACAATACATTTAAACGCGGGTAACACCGCGGGGCACTACTAGTACATAATAGAACGAGGGTCACCGACAGTCTAAATAGTCAAAGTTCGTTGAAATTGTTGTAGGCATTGAGACCGCGGATAGGCATATGAATCACAGACGTACTTCAATACGTTCGATGATTGCTAAGCCCAGCAGTTTTCCTTATGTCGAATGTGATAAGGTCCAAGTCGTCTCAAATATCCAGTATAAATTTAATTAGATCCAGAAACTTGATCGTTTCTGCTTCATAAGATTGCGAGACGTTTAAAACTGTTTGTTTGTCATAGGCAAAATGTGTTGCTAAGCGCATAACTCAACATCGCCTGGACCAATTTGGCCATTTTTTTTTAAATGTTCGTTGGTGTTCAAGGATGGTTTTTACAGCGCGAAAAATTTGAATAATTGCTTATAATAAAATATTTTTTACCCATGTGAAGCCGGGGCGGGCCGCTAGTAGCGAATAAAGTCAAAAACCAAATTTAAATACCTAGTCATTTTTAAAACGAACGTTAGTAATAACAAAATGTACTAAAACATTATCGTTCCTACCAAATCGAATCATTTGTTCCTGAGAAGAAACAAACAAACTCTACAGCTTTTTATATGATAGATTTAAGCAGAATCGTCGTAGATTAATCATTGTCTCATAATACACAGGAATAGTCGTTATTTCATTAATCCCCAATATTACCCGAAACCCTGCAACATTTAAACAATATAACGGCCATTGTGAATTTAAATGATATTTACAGAGATCTCTATTAACCGTGCCCGAAAAATGCACACAGCAAATTATAAACTTAACATTGGAAATTAATTACCTTTCAATCAATCGATTATTAAAAACCAAGAAAGTATTACATAATTAACGCAGTTTAAAGTTTACGTTTTGTTTTGTGTTAGTGAGTGTAGTTTAGTGTGTGTGTGGAGCACCTTTACATTAATTGAAGAAAATATGTCTCATTTTAAACTGATAAAGTCTACAAAAGCATCGGATATAATTCCTGTTTACCACCACTAATATGTTATAATTCGTTAGCCAAAATGATTGTTGATAATTTATTCTACCAATAAACTATATAAACCGGATATCCTTAATTTATTATTTTAAAATATTAAGGAGTTATGCAATAATAGTCCTTTACAGAAATCGTTAATCTACAGAGTTTAAAAACTTTTAAAAACAAACAAACAAACAAACCAACTCTTCAGCTTTATAATATTAGTATAGATATGTTTATACTATATTTTATGATAATGATATTTAGATGATATTGTTATATTTTTAATATTGTACACCCTTACCTCCTTTCTATTTTAAGTAAAGTTTTTTCCATCCTAAGGTTGCCTGGAAGAGATCGCTTTTTAGCGATAAGGCCGCCCATTGTACCACTTGTTTTTTTATTCAACATAGCTTATGTACCTGGTACAAGACATCTGATATATGTACTTATATAGATTATTAGTATTATACAATATCGGTGTCTGCCGATAATCGACACGATATTCTGTTTAGAAATTCGAACATATCATTCACAGACAGACAGACAGACACGTCAAACTTATAACACCCCTCTTTTTTGGTTGGGGGTTAAAAAAATAGACTACACCAGTTGGGACAAGATTCATGGTATGAGTAGACGAACGACTCAATAATTTGAACGCGACACAGTTTCCGAACTAATGCGTATATTATTGTGCTACAGTTATAAGAATCCTGATGTTAATGTTTTCCAATAAAGATATTTTTAATAAAAAATTTTAATTTAATTTAATACATTTCTCAAGGGTATAAAAATAAAGAAAATTAATAAATAAATGTTGCTAGACAATCCACACAACAACATCTAGCCCCGTCTTCTTTTTAATTATGTTATATAATATTGGCGAGAAATTAATTTCTTTGCTTTGTATAAAACTTGACAAAGGTATGCTCGAAATGCATTTATTTATTGTTATGCAGGCGGAAAGTTTGAAAGGATGTATATTCTTACCTAGGTACCTACATTAACCTACATTTTACAGCTCGGGTGAATAGTTACCGTACAAAAACAATCAAACGTATGTCAAACGCTCCGCATGCCCTTAGACGTATATCTCGAAACGCCGCATTTGAAAGCACCGTAAGACTTTACAATACCAAATTCTGAAGGGCATAAACTAAATTTACACCTTTGCATTTTAAACAGGAATAAACAAGCCAGCCACAATGTTGTGCTGTTCATTTATAATTTATACTCAACGGAATTCAGTCCAACTAACAAAGAACTCATTCCAGACTATACTGACAACAGTCTTACTCGCGAATACGCAACACATATAATTTTCAACAATACACAACAACATTTATGTTTAACATACTAGAAAAAACTGATTTTCTTGACTATTTTCCCAGTAATGGAAAAAAGGCAATTTTTTACTTTACTGAGAATAATTATTACTTATAACGCGAGCAAAGTCGCGGACTTCTCCAATAATATTTGAATGGTGGTTAGGGTCCAGACATAGGTCACATACGTAGGGGTAGGTCGGAGTTAGGCTCAGTGTTAGGCTACGTAGATTAGGTAGTAGTTAGTAGGAGCGCTCTGTGCTTATAGGAGCAATGCTTGTTTTCAGACTATACTCTTATTCCAGTTTGAAAACATGTTATAGTCCATTGCACTAATAACGGTTCCTTCTTGAATCAACATTCAATCATCAACTTGGAACATAATATTCACTATGGAGGTCTCTTGTGCAGAGAGTGATCACTGAAGGAACCTTTTTCCTAGATTGATCGCTCTCTGCATGGGACAGTAACTGTCTAAGTTTTATATTATGTATGTTTATTTTTCTTTAATTTTGTTATTGTTTCTGATCACTTTAATTTATGGACCTGTGTCTGAAATAAAAGATTTTTATTTTATTTATTTATTTATTACACAACATTTTTGATACAAATTAAAATCTCATGAATTAAAAAAGGTGTGTGTGCGATTCACACACGATAGAAGTGAAACTTCAGTAAATCGACGAAAGAATAATAAGAAGAATAAAAAAAAAGTGTGTGTGTGTCAGATTAAAATAAAGAATGTGTCCATTGACACTTTGCTTATTGAAAATAAATAATAAAATCAAAAAAATTAACAAGAATGTCAAAATAAAAGGAAGGTAACATGACCTTCCTGCTAACACAGCAATTTAGTTCCTGGTCTTTATTTGGTTTATCTATATTGAACGTTCATATTATGTATAACAGGGGTAGATATCGTATTTAGCACAAAATCAAGGATGGATTTGGATACTGCAATTTGAGTTATTGATAAATTTAAATACTGTAGGTATTATTCATAAGATTTTTGGAAGAACTTTCGAATGTATCAACAGTAATTAAACAAGATATCTCTAGATACGCACGTTTAAGCCCAAATAAGCATAAGTTTATTTAAGCATATAAATAAAAAAACTAATTTAATATAAAAATCGCTTATTGTCACAAAACTATAATAGTTAGAGATATGATGTAACGACGTTTTTTGTAGATAATGATAAGTTCTATAAAGTTGTAATACATCACTTTGTTATATATTCAATAGTTTTCGCAGCATTCGCGATTAAAGAAAGATTTAAGTTGATTCTTTTTTCAAATGCTGATTAGATACTTTTTATTGTAAACTAAAGAGGTTGATTAAAAAGTTCTCATAAACATCTGTTGTCAGCGTGTTTCTCCGTGAGAATGATTGTATGACTCATACATCATGGGTTTTCCTTCCCCACTCTAACCCCCACAATTTTTAAACGGCACAACCGATTTTCATGAAATATGTCTAAGAGCACTCGCGCCAAACTCACCTCATCCGTTCGGGAGCTATGATGTCCCAGACAGATAGACACGTCAAACAATGACGAAGCCAAAGAAAGAATGTCTCCCGGACTATAGGAACTGTACTTTAAATAGCAGTGCAACTCGTAAACAACCCCTTCACCTGCGGCCACCCGATTGGCTGTTAGACCGGTCGGCTGACACCGACCGGTACCGGCCGCAGGTAAAACATCGCCACACCTGCTTAAAGACTGTAGACTGAGTGCAGATAAAAAGAAAAATATTAGTTAGTACTATACTAAATACATTGCATGAGCTTAATATACATTTATATATTTCTAACTTTCTGCACAAACTTCACTCAAATAGACAAACATTCTGTTTTTAGTTTAAGATTTAATAACTGTTTTTATATACACATTATATACTTAACAGAAATGGATAACCTCAGTCAGGTTGTATATTTAAAATGATGTTAAAAATTTACAAAAATCTATGGCATCTTTGAAAACCCCAAATATTACAAGCTAATAAAGAGTGGGAATTTTGTGAAAAATTAAAGTGGATTTTATTCTGACCAAACCCAAAAGGTCAGAAGTGGGATAGACGAGAGGATTTCATATCTTCTAACAACGTAGATCTTCGTAATTACAAATTAATCGTATTACTTTCACTTCATCAAACTCGAAAAGAATTCACTTCAAACGCTCGCCATTGATTGTTGCATATTTTATTTTTTCAATCTGCGTTAAGTCCTTGAGAAACGATAAAATAAAGTCTTAAAACTTTCGGAAATATCCAAATGGTGGGTAAAAAGTCAAAATCCAGTAAAATTCACACAACTGTTCCACGTTCAAGTTCACAGTACGTAAGAAAATAGAAAAATTTTCACTCCCACTTTTGAAATTTTGATGGAGATTTCTTTGTCTACAAGATAAACCAATTGTTTCCTTGTAGCTAAGCAATTGTTTGTTATTATTACATATGCCTAATGTATTTATAAAAATATTATTACTTTTAATATACATGATTTGAGGCCCTTGTTTCAACGATGTTCTGGAAATTGAGAAACAAGCTGTTTTCTTAGGGTTTGGTTATTTTTTCCCTTGTGTAAGTAGTATTTTTATCTTTTAGATATGATGATGGTCGTATTGATATATTTTATATAATATATTAATCTAAATTATTAATCTGTTAATGGCCAACTTCTCGTTTAATGGTTGCAGAACGGCATAGTTATCAGAATTACCATCTGCTTGCGAAATTGTGCTAAAATGATAAGAGAAACAAACATAAATCTGTAATTATTCGGATTATTTATATTACTTCATTAAAGCGTATTACATAAAGTATGTTACAAAATAATATAAATAAAATACAGTGAGACTATCTACGAAGTATCATTGAACTTAGATAATTCATAATTCATAAAATTTATTCATTTCACAATTTTTACATTGTATCTGAATATAACTTTTGAAACTATCATGGTTATTAATATTATTTAGATTTATTTTTGGCAAACACCTACAAATGTACTAAGTCACATCACAGGCCCGGCGCCCGCGCCTTAAACCTAAAATTAACCAACCAACAAAATTTTTTACATCTTTTTTTCTTGTACCGTTAAATTAATTAGCTGACGTGTGTATTTTAAAGGTCGTAGTCGACTGTAAACTATGTGAGGGTTCCAACAAAATTACGCCTTTTGCAATAAAATTTCATTCATTATTATTTATTTGTTTGTTGTCTAAAGCATTTTCAATAAGCTAGAAGGCATTTCCGCTAGAGTTTGCTGGTGATTACAAACAACAAAAAAATTGTTGAATCACTAATCAGCATAAGCTTATTAAAGCTTTGATGAAAATGGGTCCTTACGCTCGAACCGTTCGTAAATATTTACAAACATGCTACCTACCCAGATAAATGCAGTCGATATAATGCAAATTTGAAATAACTAAGTCTCAATACAAGTACACGAAATCACGGACACAAAATGAAATAAAAGAATGCAAACAATCACGAATTTATTCCATTAGTTAAATCTATTGATAATGTCTAGTGTTTTATTTCTGTACGGGCATCTTAAATCATTTTTTCGTCAGACAACATAGAATAAATTATAAATATTTTTATGTAATAATATTTGTATTGTTAACTATTTGAAAGGAGGTAAAATAATTAATTAAAATAATTAAACAGAAAAAATGGCGTCAAATTAAACGCATGGTTCTTTTTAAATTGTACTATACTCCATTCATTTCGGTTTGTCAACAAACAATTTACTTTAGGTGTTCCTGCGAGTATACTATAGACCCACCAAAAGAGATGGTAGTATAGGAGTTAGACTGTTAAACCTAGTCCTAGCACCACTGTTTATATTTCCAGGGACACACACAACGAAAGTTATTATTTATTTATTATTAAGCCTGCACTGTTCCAATGTAGAGCAAAGGCCTCCTTTCCAAAAAAAAAACAAAAAAAGTAAATACGTCCGAGCCATGCGTCCGGGTGGGGCAAAGGCTGGAGAAACGATTAAGATAGTTAATAATAGTATATTATGCAACTGTCGGGTCTTAGAACACAAAATTTAAAATTAATTATATACTTCAATAAATTCACTATATTCTATTTTATACTAAAATATCGGACAGAGCAGGTAAACACAACTTTAAATTAATAAAATAATTAAAAATTCATAAGACATTTATGTTACATCAAATAGGCATAATTTTAGCCCTGGCCCAATGAGAGTCGTTACAAATTTGCCACAAAATAAATTGCATACATTTTTAGAACCCTTTACGTTGATGGAAGAACCGTGAAAAACATGGGCTTTCCACGTCGCCAGGTAATATCGGGAAACTCAAAATTTTAATCAGATATCTTACCTGGTAGGTTTGTGTGACCTTTATTTTAAAAAAGTAACTAAGTAACAATAATTAATCCTCGGAATAAGTCATGTGGAAAGCTAGTGTTTAATAATTAACACAAATTCTTTACATTATTGTTATTTATTCTATTATTTCAATTTATTTAAGTTTTGTAAAACCAAACAATGGAAATAAATGATTTTGTGTCTTTGAAATTATGATTAAAATAATAATACATTGTTTGGTGTGTAGGTATATTTAGTTCTATTGTTCTCAGTTTGTTTAGAAAATGTTGGCGAATGCTGCATGATGGTTGTTGCGTATTTGTTAAAAATCTTGCGAATCTATACTAATATTATAAAGCTGAAGAGTTTGTTTGTTTGTTTGTTTGTTTGAACGCGCTAATCTCAGAAACTACTGGTTCGAATTGAATAATTCTTTTTGTGTTGGATAGTCGAGTTATCGAGGAAGGCTATAGGCTATAATAACATCACGTTACGACCAATAGGAGCAAAGATATAGTGGTAAATGTGTAAAAAACGGGAGAAATTGTTCATCTTTGAAGCCTTCCGTTGCGTGCGCCGTGAAAACGGTTCAAGATACACAAAAAATATGTATAAAAGAATAATAGCTCTTTTAATGATCTAAAAAACAGTCCGCGATAGTATATGTCTATATTTTAAGATTAACTCACAAAAACCGTTTTTATGGTAAACATAATAATATTAATCTTTATTCAAATAAATATGCTGTTGGTTAAAAGTACTTCATTGTGAATAATATTGTCTTTGACATAACTTAATTTCAACAAAAAACTTTTTTTTACCCGTGCGACGCCGGGGCGGGCTGCTAGTGATATCAATATATATATATATATAGGTTATAGTCATAGTTAAAGTTAGTTATTTGCTGTGCATTATCCTCTCCATCCAAAGGTTGTCTGGAAGAAATTGCTCTAAGCAATAAGGCCGCCCATTACGCATTTTTGTATTTACCTTAAGTCTCTTTTATGTATTGTGATATCCTGGTGTGTAATAAAGAGTTTTATTGCTGTATTGAAGAGCAAGTTGTTGATAAAAACGGTTTTTGTGAGTTAATCTTAAAAGATAGACATATACTATTGCGGACTGTTTTTAGATCATTAAAAGAGCTATTATTCTTTAATACATATTTTTTGTGTACCTTGAACCGTTTTCACGGCGCACCGATAGTACATATTTCGTATATACGTGGCGTTACGACAGCGCCCTCTATACCGGTCTTTTCTAGATTTTTTGTTTTTCCTTGATTCATACACCAAATACTACTTATATTCCAAATTTGAAGCTTCTAGGAAGAAACCCGAGCCGTTACCCCAACTTTTAGGGAGCAGTCAACATTGCGAGCCTCGTGTAGAAATTATAACAATGTGTAAATTTCGAATTAAGTTTTAACGGTCAAAATCTAAATTTAAAATTTAAGAAAAATCCCCGATTCCAATGCCTGTATTTCCTTAAAAGTAAAACACCATAATATTTTGTAATGTGTACGCGATGCGTAAACAAGAAAATTCATAAAATAGAATATATTTACATATATTTATTTATTTTATTTATTTATTTATACAATCTTAGGAGAACTTACAGCTAATAAAATATTAATATAAACTATATAATACTTATTACTGACTTTCCATCAATCAACTCATGTCGTCAATATTGGTTATTTCATTGTCTTTTCGATATACATACCTAGCTTCATTATTTTAATCGAGACAATGAGATATTCAAATCACGGAATCAAGTGGGTGTTGATTTAATTAGTCAGGCTTTTAGTCATAAAGTTCACTTAGTTGGATGCGGGACCATGATAGGTAGATATCGCTCAACAATATCCTATCTACCTAACATGGCCCCGCCTGCCTCCTTATAATTTTACCGAACGCGATCGATTGTATCTGTTACATACAATATTAGCATAAAATGATAGTTATATTGTGATTAACTAGGTACATATTCTCATATTATTTTTACCTCTGCAACTGTTATTTAATTGTTCAAATAACTTCTTGTAAGTATCACATCTTTACAATCAAACTACCTACTAAATTCATTTCGGGAGCTATACACTGGACTGGCTCCTATTATATAATTTTTTATCATTTTGCTAAATAAAATGTGGGTATTGAATCATAGCAACATTATCTCAAGTACCTATGTGCATAGAGATCAATTCTGTTCCAATAGCAGAGGAAGATTGCTAACGAAGATTAGTCATTGCATACATCCAGAAGGTCGAGATGACAATGATCAAATAATGATACTATTTTAGTACCGTAAAACGGGGTCAATAGGGATGCAGGGGTCAATAGGGATGAAACCGATGAACAAAATTGAAGCGGAAACACTATCAGAAATCTACCGATAATCGTCTGATTTTTTATGAGTTTTGAATGTTGTCGTCCGAGGCAATGATTTTTTTGTTTTATTGTTTAAATTAAAAAGAGAAGCAAATAAAAAATTAAATTAATATAACTGAGCTCATTCTTGTTCATCTTTGGTTAATCTCGCGATCTCAATAAATTAAAGATTAGCTTTAACGTGAATTTAGCATAACTAATATAATAATATAATAATAATTGGTATATTTTGTAAACACATTAATGCGGTGTTATAAATATAGTATGTTTTATTAGCGTTTTAACAAACGAATCTGTATTTTTTTAAAGCTAGGATTCTATTATGCATATTCGAAAGAACAGAAAAAAACTAAAAAAAACTGTATAGAGGAGACAAACAATTTTGTCTGATTCACGACAGGACTCACAACTACCTAGGTACTATCGAGCATGACTAGTGATGTGTTGATACAGTCTTATAGCAATTGTTTCAAGTTCGAGACTACCCGTTGATCCCGACAAGTTCTGTCTATTGAGGCTGTAAAATCACGAATCGGCTATTGCTGTGTGTGCTAAACTACCATCAACAAGACGGACAGATGACTTTTTTAAGGCTGCGGCTTCAAGATGCATACAATTAGCTTCCAACCGAATAATTGTCTGAGGGAGCCTGGCAAATTGTCGCGCAGTCCAGTTACAAGAAGCTGAACTGAACAAAGTAACAAGTTACTTCGTATATTTGCTTTATAAAACAGTTTTCTGTGTTTTTTTTTAAATAATAATTGGTGATAGTTCACAAAGATGGATGGGGACGAAGTTACTTCGACTAGAAAAGAGACAATAGGCAGTGGTCTAACTGCTCTGTCCAACTAGTTGAAACACGGCTCTGCTAAGGGCAGTAGTCCAACTTTTTATAATTGGACCACTGAAAGTATATGTAAGTATTTGTTTAGGAAAGAAATATTTAATTAAATATTCCTGATATTTCCAATACAACACCAGAGTCAGTTTATCAAAGGACTTATTAAGACGATTATTATTTTCCAAATACCAATCTAACTTAAAATACTATGATATTTACTATTAATATTTAATTTTGGATGATTGTTGTAGGTACTTAATATTGAGTATTTATTTTATGTAAAGAAAGAGAATGTTACATATTAAAAATATACCTATTTATATTTTATAGGAATTGCCATTTAATGTGATCACATTTCTGCATGATTTTATTGATTCGATCGTGTTGGCTCTAACTTTAGAAAACGCTTCATTCGTTCGGGAGTTATGATGCCACAGATAAACAGACATGTCAAACTTATAACACCCCTCTTTCTTGGGTTTAACATGAAGGTAACTGATATACACGCAAAAGAGCTTGCTAAACAAAATCTTAATATATACAAATCTCGTGTCACAATGTTTGTCCTCAATGGACTCATAAACCACTTAAACGATTATAATAAAATTCTCATGTTATGCCCTTTTATAAGTAGCTATATACATATTAAAGAGAAGATATTTTACTACGATATAAGTTAATAAATAGAAGATTTCTTGTATCATAACAGACTTAGCGGACTATTAGAACAATTTTACTTCTTCATATAATATATAAGGTTATGAATATGCAATAAAAAGAAATAAATAAAAAAACAAAATGAAACCGTAATAATACATTTATTGAAAAGAATGTTAAATTGAAAGAAACATACAAAATTGAGCAAATTACATAATATTATGTTGTTTTATATTTAAGGAAATTAAAGCAATGGAATCGGGGGTTTTTCTTAAATTTTAAATTTAGATTTTATCTATACTAATATTAGGTATAAAACTAAAGAGTTTGTTAGTGTTTGTGAATAAATAGTAGGAAAATGGGATGACTCTAGTTCTACATAATATAAGTATACCTACAATATAGGGTATATAATATTATTGTATCTTATCATGACAAAAAATACTGGATAATAATTTTTTATATTTAATTCTTTTATCAATACAAACTAGTACTCTATTCACCCCACTTCACCTAAACTTATTATTAACAATTTTTGGACCATTATGAACAAACATAACTGCTTAAAAATTAAAAAAAGACTTCCGAAAGTAATCGGGCAACAACTTTATAACAAACTACCTCTATCCTTAAAATTAATTGAAAACAACAAAACTTTTGATGTTAATTTAAAAAAACCTTTTAATTGAAAAAACGCTTTGTAAAAGTTTCTTGAGCTGAAGTTCTTGAATATTGTAAATACAATGGAAAAAATGTAAATGGATGTATGTCACAATAAAATTGACATTGTATTGAAATACTTAAAATTGTATACTTTTATTAATTTATTTTCCCAAAACAATTTAACTGACCGACACGGTCCTTACACCCAATATTAGTTCAAAAACACACACAAAACAATCACCAATTTAAATGCTAATTAACTTTTGGCATATGAGTAAAATTAATACCATAGTCCTGATAGGCTAAAGCCTGAAACAGCTCAGGCTGTTCAGGCTCAAGATAGCCTTTTATGTGTAGTGGATAATGTTTGAGATAAAACAATGTTAAATCTAGGAAAGAAAAATCAATACGTTAAAATTACAAGAATTATACAAAAAATTAAGACTACTAAAATATTTATAGATTCGTTTCGATAACTTTACTTATAATGATTCAGGTTTAGGTCAATTAGTCACTTTAAGGTCAAACACTTTTTTAATTCTAAAGAAAAATATCTTACTACTGCTGTGCTTAAATATTTGCATAACAAAAAAGTTTCTAAATGTATATGAATAATTGGAACCTTACCAGCTCTTTCTATCAACGCACTATGTGGTTACCATACGTTATAGTTCAAAACGTGACATTCATAAAACGTTGAGTAAAAATGCTATGTTCAAATTCAAGAATGAGGTCAAATAAAATCAGCACCTCAAGACAAAAATCCTGGAACATGTGTTGAAATGGCAAACCGAATAATTCGGTTCGGTAGAGGTTTAAACAAGACTTAATTTTTTATTGGTTTTAATATGTGATGAGATTGATATGTGATTTTAAATATTATATGTTGACAAAGGTAATTAAATGCTAAAGTATTGTCACAGATTGTAACTCATTAAGAGCTACCTTTTTAAAGCGTGACATGTTGCCAAGAGTAGCGAGATGGTGGAGTTTGATTCAGGAATATGAATCTACCTCTACTTTAAATAAATCAACATTTAAGAATTGAACATGCAATAGGTATTACCTTTTAAGGAAGGAATATTTTTATTCAGAAATAATATTCAAAAGATCAATAAGTTATGGTATATTATACAACTGGCATATAATGATGGGTCTTAAAATACCGAATCCGGTTTACACAGTATAATGCGTTTTTAAAGCGTAACTGTACACAGTTGCATATTATTATTACTTGTTTAGGTTGTAGGTATCTGGAAATACAGCAGAGTGAATTCCAAATCCCTGCAGTGTGAATTATGAAGGTGTGACAAGGAGAAAGTTGTCATCAACTGGCTATTTACTGACTGAAGGTATCTATTTATACCACATATTATTGATTTATCTTCGTGTTTCATTCCCATTAACCCTAAAGGTCATGTTTATTAACCACAGGCGCATAGGTTTTGATCAAATTTTAAATAATGTTCGAAGGTATTTTACGTAATGATGACTATATTACACAAGGTTGATATATCATAGATACATGGACCTAACTAAGTAGTAGGTAGTTATATTTACAAAATATATTCGTATTTCAAATTCCCTGACATGAGCCCCGTTGGGGCATTACAACTTCATCTTTAAGATGTATCCTAAACTATATTTAGGTACTTAAATAAACTATCTTGCCATCCTTCACGTCTTCCTGCAGGTACCTCACTAGTCCAAATACACTTGAACCACGATTTATCAGGCTATGCTAGCTTAGTCCGTTCTGCATGCGGCTACTGCTGGCCGACGCTCTAGCGAAGATTAAATTTTAGTCGATCAGCAGTGCGTCGAGTTTATAAACGATACTAAGAGACGGGAGAGTACCGCCGGAGACCAGGATCTGGAAGAGGACGTGTACTTAAATGCCGCATAACGCTCAAATAATATTCTTTATTTACCGTTTCACTTTCCGGCATGAATTCCGAGTGCACAACACCTCGATAGTCAACAACAAGCGACCTTAACTTCAGTTGAAAATGTTAATGAAAAAAAAAAAAATTATAAAAAAAAGAACTATTGAAAAAAAAACTTACAGTTTTAAAAAAGTGTACTAAAATAGTGGACTAAATGCACCCGGAAACACCTGAGTGAATAAAGTCTACTAAAAGTGTACTTAATGCACCTGGGTGAATTAAGTACGCGATCAATGAATATCTCTAAGGCAAATGTTTTGTCTGGTCTAAGTTTATTGCTAGTTGTCAATATGTTATTTGTCCACCATTGAAGATCTGGTAAGTTTATATTTGACAGTTTGAATATTGTCTGTTACTTTTAAGAAAATTAAGGCATTGGAATCGGGGTTTTTTCTTAAATTAAAATTTAGTTTAACTGTCAGAAAACGTCCCCCGCAAGAAGTGATCTAATTGTTAGTTTTAAGAAGTAAATCAATAAAGATAAACAACGTTGTTTATAAGCATTTTTATTAAAATATGAAACAAGTCATCTGTGGTTTGAAGTGCTTAGATATTTATGATAATATCAAACTTAAGCTGGGGAGATTGAAATTCATTCATGACTGGCTCAAAACTTCAAAGTCACCGCGGATTATAAATTTAGAAGCGATTTTTACGCCCATTCCCCAAATAACACAGAAATATCTCCCATTTCCGTAGATGTGCGCTTCGGGGGTTTGAACCCGACCCTTGGAATAAAAGTCGAGTGTTCACTAACCCAGCACGGTCTTTTTTGTCCCTTCATAACAGAGCCGCAAGCAAAAGCTAATGTCTAATTATTTAAATCAAAATCATGGTAGAGAAATTCAAGTAAAAATGTCTAAATTACTAGATTATAAGGCAAGATTAGTTAAAGGAGTTTCAAACACCATCGAATCATTTTTGTCATAACTAGCTGACCCGGCAAAAGCTTTTTGACAGTTATATTCTTAATATATTCATAAAAAGATTAAAATTCCTATAGGCCAAACATTTTCATTTTGAGCTGACCACAGCAAACGCAGCGTATGCATCTTGAATTAGGTATGTAACACTAGGACTAAAATTATTTGCTCAGAGTTACGCACCAAAGACAAGAAAGAGCTGTTCAAGCAGCTGGAGGAGCTCAAAACAGAGTTGACTAATCTAAGAGTTGCAAAAGTTACTGGTGGAGTAGCTTCAAAGCTGTCCAAAATGTAAGTACATTATATAAGAGTATATTTATTGTTCTGTGTACAAAGGTCTTTTAATGTTAGAAACAACAGTTTGCCCACAATGGTAAGCGTACAATAATGTTAGTAGATTGATCTTTAACAACGTACTATTTAAGCCAAAAAATCTCAGAAACCGTATAACTTATTGAATTCATTCCGTGATAATTTTTGTTTGTGAACATTTATTCTGTAGATTGAGATACGTTTAATCACTGGCAGTAGAACTCTTCTGTGAAGGAAATTTTTCAGACGGAATTCTGGTCTTCGAAATCGGAGCTCTACATATCTACTCGTCTAAAAACAATAATATAATAATTAATACTTTTATTTTAAGCTATTTTAGTGTATTTTATTGTTAGTAGTCCTAATAAACAAATAAATAAACATCCCATCAATCTCATCTCGATTCAATATTCATGAAATATGAAAAACAATCGGCTTTAATTCCTTTTAATACAATTTAATTGAATATGGAGCAAGTATGACAACTAGACTCAAATAAATTGAATAAAAATATGTCATAAATTAATTATTGTATACATAATGTATACATAAATTGGATAAAAGACTATGGAACATATTTTATTCAACAATTTCAGAAGGACACAGTCGAACACATAAAGATTTCATGGCCATTTCCGATCAATTCCTACTGCTTTTTTTTTTTTTTTTTTTTTTTATTATTGATAAGCCTTCATTTCACCACAATCTCACCTGATGTTATGTGACGATGAGGTCTAAGATGGAGCATGAAGGCCTAATATTATCTTTGTTTGTTAAGTTAATTGTTAAAAGGTTCGTTATCTTCACGCATATTTAATTTGGTATCGATCGACAATAAATAAATAAGGAATAAATGAAAATAAATAAATATTGTATGATTGTAAACGATGAATCCGTTTGCTATGACATTTATTTGAATTCAAACAATAGAAATTAGGAATAAGTAGGTGTGGGTAGAACGGGTAACTTGAATCTATTGTTTTGGGTTGTACGGAGCAAAATACCTATTGGGTAGAAAAATCTTGTCAACTTATAGAGATGAAAATTTAAAATAAAGAAAAGCATGAATGTGCCGTTACACTTTGTCTGAACAAGGTTTCTTTTTGTTTGTGGTTGGTAGGTTGGTTGAGCGATGGATATTATGATATTTTAATTTTTTTTAATAATGAAAAAATAGAAAGATTGAGAAAAAAACAAAAAAAAAGTTTTTAAGAATCTACGATTAATTATTATTACCTATACCTACTCAGTTGTTGCATCTTATCGGAAAAAGTGCATGAACAGCTTACTTTTAAAGACTGACAGTGAGTATTCAAATATTATAATTTTTTTTTTTAATCAATCTTATGTTTTTTTTTTTTATTAGCCTATAGTGTTCCACAAAGCAAAGCCATACTCCTCCCCCATATTCCTCCAAGCAGACCATTTTGTTATTTTCTTTAAAATTGTGGGTCTATCAAAACTTACCAATATGAATAATATCTATTTTAACAACTTTTAATGTTTTTTGTCACAAATGTTCAATATAAATATTTTTAATTAATATTCTTAATCTGCGTTTGTGTATGATATAATATGTATATATGTGTGTGGAGGGCATAAAAACCATTTATAAACAAAAATAATATATTTTAATGAATAAAATACTTTAAAAATAAAGATCCTGTAAACCTTGACTACTAGAGTATGCACACAGCATTACTTAAGCTCAAAATAAGAAGAGCTTAATTGACCAAATGCTACAATTACGTCACTCCAAAATCTTGTAGCGCTCAACGCGACTACGCTACTAATCTTTGTCCGTTAATGTAGACAAGAACATCGCGTACCGGTTAAAATAAGATTGAGACAAAAACTAATGAAAACTTTATCTATACGGCTAAGCCTAAGTTTAGGTACAAGTTTACATAAACAACTTACAATCTCAGAAAAATGCGAAGACGGGATGCTCTATAATATTCTTATAAATTGTATAAATTAAACATTTTATTAATAATCAAATCGTTTATAATTAAAAATTAAAGTAACTAGTCTATAACACTAATAACTTTTATGATCAGTGTAAATTGAATAAATCTGAAAATACAAAACCTCCAAAAGATCTTCTCCAACCTCCAGTTCTTGGTCAGTCTTGACAGTGTGTTATGTCCCGTCGACGTATTAGAGAAAACTCAATGTTTTCTTCTAACAACGAATTAGGATAACAATTTATGGATTGTTAATGTTTTATACGTAGCTGTAGCTGTACCACATATTTAAATTTTGTGACAGTTAAATCATGTCATGCGAACTTTTGCTAAATAGTTTAAAATGATTAGATGAATATAGACTACAAACAAAATGATCTTTCTTATACGTTTATTCAATAGCTCTTAATTATTTTTAAAAAGTGATAAACCTAAACTTTTTTAGGTTAAACTATTGTATGCAGAAAAAGATTAAGAATTTAATTCCTACTTAGAGACTCAAAAAAAACAAGGCATATAATTTATGGGTAACTGTACGTTTATAAAATAACCTTCCTCAGATAAGAGTGTTTTTAGAATTTCTTATGATTATAATGAAATTTGCAGACACTTAATTTTTAACCCACAACGCAGAACGGGGTGTTATAAGTTTAATGTGTGTATAGTGCATCTGTCTATGGCATCGTAGCTCCTTAAGAGCGTGCCACGACATAATTTCTCTCTTATATCTCTCTCTAATAAAAACTCTTCACCTTAAAATATTAGTATATATATAAAGATTTCTTAATGATTTTTAATAAGTGATAACCCTCACTTTGCAGTTTAAACGATTGTTAAATTTTATACAGAAAACGATTAAGACACATCTAATCTTCGTGTGTGCGAAGGTAACGGGTGTGTCTTAATGTTTTTCCGCATAAAATTTTAAAAATAGATATAAATTAGATAAAACTAAGAAAAACATGTATATTGGAGATATCCTTCCATTAATACAAAACAAAGAAAGAATAGAAGAAAATGTATGTGTATATATTTTTTAAAATATTTTAATTATGGGTTTTTATTGTTGTATGTTATTTTGAAATTTCCTAAGATATTAAATCACACTAATATTATAAAGAGGAAAGATTTGTACCTTTTTTAGTATGTTTGTAATGAATAGGCTCAAAAAGTACTGGGCCGATTTAAAAAATTGTTTCACCAATAGAATGCTTAATTCTTCCAATTTGACATAGGCTACATTATATTTTGAAAAAAATTAGGGATCCTTGGTAAAATTTGAACAATGTAACCGAAGGTGTAGAAAAATGAGTCTTAAAATGTCTTTCGTCGAATGCGCTGCCGAAACTATTAGCGATAGAATAAAATAATGCGAAAAACTTCGTTTGTATCCGCTTTCAGAGAACAGGTAATATTATACTATAAAGTGTATCATATAGTAAATTTATCGTAGATTCTTATAATGTAATCAGTTTGTCAATAATCTTTAAGAATAAATTGCTATCATTGAAATTAAGGACAGACGAAATTATTAAATATGAAAAAGAATCGAAAAAATCTACAAAAACACAAATAAGTTAAATTTTTAGCTTCTTTTTATAATTTCTGCATTTTTTTTTTATTCTCATCAAATCCAGATTTTGCAATTAAATCTAAATTTAAATTATAAGAAAAACCCCGATTCCAATGCTTTAAGTAAAATATACCATAATATTTAGAAATGTGCACGAGTAGTCAAAACATTAATTTACTTAGAAGTGCATGGCATATGGACAAATCAGCTTAAAATAATATAACTAAATTGATTATACAAAAATTAACAAGGAATTAACATCATGAGAAATGGGGCTTATTAGGGTAGGTCTATGTCCAGCATTGGGCTACAACGGGCTGATGATGATAACGATACGCTATAATAATGGCAATAAATAATATTAAAATCTTACTATTATTCGATTTTTTCTCGCCGTAAAAACTATCCTTAAACTCCAACAAACATTTTAAAAAATAAATTGGCTAAATTGGTAAAGGCGTTGTTGAGTTATGCGCTTAGCAACACATTTTAATAATTTAATCTTTATTGTTTACATACCTATTTACACGTAATGATTTTCTTAATCACCTTAGATCTAATCTAAGGTATATCTATAATTAATATTATAATTCTGAAGAGTTTGTTAAACGACTTTCATTCCGAAGGTCGTGGGTTCAAACCCCGCCACGCACCTCTGGATTCTTCTTCTTGAGAAATTGATGTGCGCTATAAACACGCGCTTTAACGGTGAAGGCAAACATCGTGACGAAACCGGCATGTTCTGAGAACTTTAAAAGAGATTGAAGGACATGTGACATTTAACAACCCGCACTTGGCCAGCGTGGTGAATTAAGGCCTAATCTCTCTCGTCAAGAGAGAAGTCCCTGTGTCCCAGCGGTGGGAACGTTAATAGGGTGATGATGATTATTCAATGCGTGACTATTATTTAACCGATATGTTAAAAATAAAGATTAAATGATGTTTTAGATATTTGAACATAATATTAATAATATATTTTAAAATAATAGAAAAAAAATAACTAAATGATTTTGAAAAATATTAGAATCTTGCAGCGGAGAATTCGACCTAAAACTGTTTCTATTACGTTAGTGGACCGATTCAGTATTGGCAGATTCATTAAAGAATAAACAGGAAGTCGGCGTTTTTTATCTTTTAATGCCTTCATTGTTGCCTATTATGCATAATATTTGAATGTGAGGAAGTTTTGGTGGACGGAGGAGAAAATGTATCGTTATGAGGCCGGTTAGATTTTATTTCAGAGAAGAAAAATCATAGACAACCTATAAAAAGACATTTATTTTACACTTTTGTAAACCTGTAGATAATAACAGACAAATAATTAGCATTAAATTAAAATTGCGACTATAATTTGAGATTTAAACTATGCCTGATGACCGTTTCTATTTCCTATAGCAATGCCTTGGCCATCACTCAGTGTCTTAAAACATCAATTCGTCGTATATCTTAATCCAGACCCAATCCCTAGAAGTGTTCACATATCATACGTTCGTTCGATTTCATACAATGCATCGATTGTTCAATGTTCATTATGTTGACTTAATGTTGCAAAACATTCCTTAATGTTAGTAGCAAGCATATCAACTTGTCTTACGTTACAATAGTTGTAAACTTTCACGTCTATAAATTAAAGCGCGACGAATGAGAGAAATGAGATGATTTTGCAAAAAAAATAATCATATTTTCATATATTATACCTACATCCTATTAAAAAAATACCCAGTCATTTTAATAATATTATTATCATATTCTTTAAAACACAACAAGTACGTACGTACACGTAAGTAAGCGTTAGGTTAGTTACCTAAGTATATTATAGCTAATAACGTTTATTAAGTAAAAGTGCGTAAAAAAAATAAATTTAAATAATAAATAGGCAAATGGTTTGTTCGGTTATATTTTTGTACCCAAATAAATATATTTCTTTCTTTCTTTCTGTCTAATATAAGTAACTCACCTCACTTAGCGGATTGTCAAGACAGATAGTTAATTCCCATTAGGAATATACGTAGAAAAACCTTTTAACTGTCTCAATTTTCCGTAACTTTTGACTTTATTGTATATATATTTTGGGACCCAATTTCAAGTTTATTCTGCTGTTGACTGTATCTTGTAAACTCTATCAAATACAAACATATGAATGAAAGCCTGCAAGTCTTTGAGGGAGGCCTAATGTCTAGCAGTGGACTTCCTACGGGTGAAATGATGATGATGTTGATGACTTGGTTTTTTTGACAAGTATTGTTTTTGATGGGATTTAACTATTCATAAATTCTTTCTTCAAGAAATCAACAACCTTGGAGGAAAGACTTAACTGAAACGGCTATCTCTTTCGCTAGAAATAAGTTATTACATCAATCCTTTTTGGATACTGAAGAAATTTTTAAATTGTTAAAGGAAATAGAAAGGTCAAATAAGTTAGTATATCCAGTAAAACCCGAAAATATTGTTAAATTAGAACAGTGTATAGAGATTAAAGCATATATAAAACAAAATCAGATAAAATTAATTATGCAAATACCGCTAATAGAGACAGATGAATTTAATTACTTTAAATTAATTCCTTTGCCCGTCGATAATAGAAATAAAATACACGTTTTCTTCATTGTATCAAATTTTGAAATAAGATCAGCTTCGGCTTAGTTGAGTAGGTGCCTTCAATCTACAAGATATATCTTACAAAGTATCAGTCATATCATAACTTTGGTAAATTTTAGGTAAATTCAAATATTTCGGGCAACGAGTGCTGTTTCAAAGGTGTAACTTACTGGATGTCTTTTTTCTGATTAAAAAGCCTACTTTTGACCACAATCTCACCTGATGTTAAGCAAAAACCGCGAAACCCGCGGCCTTTATTAAAGGTACGATAAAGAAATAAATTTTAAACTTCTAAAAACCGTGCGAATCCCGCATGAGATAACACCCACACGGGGAACAAGAGAAAATAATGATAACGCGTATTGTCATATAAACAAGCCGACGCATCATAAGTAATTAGAACATGCCGTTTTCCTCACGATGTTTGCCTTCACTGTTAAACACGTGTTTTAAAGCATACAGTTTTCAAGAAAAAAACTTATAACACTCCTTTGTTTTGCTCGGGGGATTAAAAATCCAAGTAAACTAATCAATAGTTAGCTATTTCAATGTTTTTTTCTAAAAAAATGGTGACAACTGAAATTTAGGAAAAATGTAACCATGTTATTTATCATTGTTGCTATTCAAATGTTACGTGTATGTGGATACGCAGTTAGACTAGTCAATGAATAGCCGATGTTGTATGTATTAAACAATGTTAAATGAATCTTTAGTTATTTCTTTAGTGAAAGCTATTTATTTTAAACCATAAAGATACAATAAAGTTGAATAGATCATTTAGGACAGTCGTTTAATTTCTTCGAGAAGTATTTACCCCTTCTCCAAAATGCCAAGGGTTAATAATAAGCAATATTAGTCTAGCCAATCAGCTTTAATCGATAATTTGAATACAAGTAACCTTGCTCAATATAATTTTTTAGCTAATGATAGTCATGGTCGCTTGCTGGATTTGGTGTTTTGTAATGATACTGTAAATATAACCTCCTGTGAACAGTTGCCAACTAGCGAAGCACTTAAATACATAGTTTAGTTTTTGAATGTGTTGTTAACTAGTTATATTGCAATAGCTGCAGAAGGCTGAAGATGTGCGTGAAAAATTATTTCTATAGTGTGCAAGCCAACTGAAAAACAAACTACGGAAGTGGATATTTAATGTTACATTTTGTAGCTTAATGGATTATTTTGGTATTGTTATAACTACGAGTACTAGATACATTTAAAGCAGTATAAAAATTACCTAATTATTGCTATCATTATTTTTATGTTATTAGCGTAGGCGTACCTTTATAATCGTGCAGCCGCAGTCCCGGCTTGCGCAGCCAGCGGTGGCGCGCCGCCTCCTCGATCCTCATGCGGTTCTCCACCACTGGCTCCAAAAGCTGTTGCACGAACAGTTTGCATTCTGCAGTTTATTTATCACATGCTCTAATATAAGGAGAACATGTATAACAATGACAGTAATTAAGATGATGCGTTCATGCTGTCTCACTCAGACTATAATATGAATCAAATAATATATCTATAGCGGTTCAAAAGATCTGAAAATGACATTTCCCTAGTCCAAAGAAGAAGAGTTCAGTTTCTTTATTGCAATAAACATTACGACATGGGTAATATTTATTTATGGACCCTGTGTAGGTATAGGGCATTGTAATATTTTACTTACATACTAATTCAAACCAAGTACACATTAAAGTATAAAACAATTTTGAATGAGACTAATCTTAAAAATAATAGGAACTAATATTCCGACTGAGGACCGTTAAGAGACTGGGCAGCAGTGTCTGTCGTTTGGCTTCCGCTGTTCGACAGCTTATCAACCAGTCTTCTTGCTCTATGGAATAAATCTTTTCTTTCGCGATTTTCATAACACTATCCACGGTAAAATTCACATCATGACCAACGTAATTAGACACAGGAGATAGAACGGTTTTCACAGGGTTTAAGTCCGGATGGTGTGTTATAAGTAAGTAGAGTATAATAGCTTAGAAATAGTAAGTAATCTATCTATATATATAAAAATGAATACCTATTTCCCTTGGTCACGGCATCACGCCTGCACGGCTGGACCGATTTCGCTAATTCTTTTTTGTTCTGTTCGTTATTATCTGGAGAAGGTTCTTATGAAAGAAAAAATATTGAAATTGCGCGGAAAATTAGATAATTTAAAATTACTTAACCACCATACAAATTTATTAAACTTTTTTAATGTAACCTTAAGACATTTAACATAGAATTGACTGAATGCGTGTTGCAAATATAGTCAAAGAGGATGAAAAAAAAAATTACATTTAAAACGGATTCTTCTGTCAATCTTATTTTATTGATAAACAATACATTTAAAAATAATTAATTTAAAGGATCTCAGAAACCCGATTTTCTTAGTTCACATGACGGTTACTTTAGAGCCATCAGGCCTAGAGAGCTTGTACGGGTGCTAGGTAACTGATATACTACATAGATACATTTTCGTCGCAAAAATCTGCTCATTTATGGCGTCTAAGGCGGAACAAAGTTCGCCGGGTCATCTCACGATAAATTTAATAGGTCAAGTAGTTAAGTTATTTATTAGTTATTATATTACGTCACTGTTCGGTTTCCGTATGTTTAAGCAAACAGAATTTGAATTGATTTTATATTAGAGAAAATGTCAGTTCGTTTTATAAGAGGATGCTTATAATGATTATCTCTAAGATGAAAATATTTTTGTTCTTGCGACAATTTTAATGTTATCAAAGAAATTTTTTATTTGTTTATAATCTCTGGGCTTTTCACTTCTTCATAAAAAAACAATTTATTATACACACATGGAAATAGAACACAACAACAAGTAGAAAAACAAATGTACATGGACGGGAAGGTAAGTGTCATCAGAAATGTAGCTGTCCCGTTCTAACCCCTCTGGCCACTAGGTTATGCAGTCGTGGGCTGCGGGCTTCTTTTAAACTGTACAATTCTACGGGGCTAGATGTTGTTGTTTGGATTGTCCGGCAATATTTATTTATTTGCTTTTGATTCTTTATTTCGAATTGACTGCTTAGGAGTCTAAATTTGTGTTAAAATCAAAAAGTGCCTGTGCAACAAACATTAATAAACTAGCTGACCCCAGCAAACCCGGTTACAACACCGAAAGTCCTACTCCGCTACATCAGGGAGTTACAAAACTTAACAAATCTACTATTAGTAACATAATTACTGTTATTCATAGTATCAAGAAGATTGACATTATAATGTTATTTTTCGTATCCGAAAATATTTGTGCTTGTAAATAGTAATTGATGTAATAGTACTTAAGATATTCCTATGGGACTGACATAGTTTTGTAAACTCAAAGTCCCTAAATAAAAATAGAATAAAAAAAAAAAAAAAAATCATTGTTTCAGATGTAGGTACCCATAATTAGTGGTTATACAACATGACTGTTATAATTTGTAAAATGTATGTTTAGATTGTGTATTAAAATGTGGGAGGTTCATAGTAAGTTAAAAAATTTAACTAACTAATTATATTGCTTTTAATTTTACAAACCGGTAGGTATTACTTCCTATTGCGGTAGGTTAACCTTGTTCTTGTAAATCTAACTTTTGAACGTAGTTTTTTTTATTATTTACCTATTAACTTTACTGTGTTTATTCACAGCCTTCGCTTCAGCTTACTATTAGTGATAATATCCTTGCTCATGTTCTACACAATTTAGCTTGTCTTAGCAAACTTTATGCAACTTTCATGGTGTCCCATGAGCGTTTTTTGGGCGCCTTAACACTACGTTTGGTTCATCCCACAGCGCCAGTTCTGCTTACCAAAATTGGCCCACTTGGCACCGTCATCAGATCTCCGGCTTGTGTATTTAATCTGAAAAACGTAGGTAAAAGCAATTTGATAAACGCATAATGCCCTTAAGCGATAAGGCCCTTTGCACTATTTCCTCATATGTGATTTTTTTTACAATTTCTTTTTGGTGTACGTTAAAGTAAATATTTTATTTTATTCTATAATTGATGAATTTTGGTAATGTAAAATATAATGTTATCTAGCTTTTTGATTAAATACATATATTTAGTTAATATCGCTGATGTTTTCATAATGTAGCAAAATAATGTTCTATGAGTTGTTGTATTAACTAATATAAAGTCAACAAATGAAAATGATGTAATTACTTAACTTTATACATAAAATTATATTTAAAAAAATATTTTTGTTATCAAAGTTGCACTGAGTTAGAGAAAACTTCTTAAGAGCGTGCATTGGAAACTAACCGATTTTCTAAGAATATATACTTAATTATACGTAATTATTGATTGATTACAGTTTTAGTCATAATTTAAACGTTGTATTTTTATAGGGAGTGCGTCTTGGGAACGGACAGGTATGTTGAAATTACTTTAATCGCCCCACACGTACCGGAAAAAAAAAGGTTATTTAAACTTAACAAATTGTACATATTATTTTAAAGTCATTTTAAGCTGTTAATAATATTATCTTGTGATATTAATGCAAAAGAACAAACAAACCATCCAGTTTTATATAAATAAATATTTTTTTCAGACGCTTCCATCCCTCTATCAATCGACATTTAAACTCTTACTCCTTTTTTCTTCTGTCTTTTACTTCTTAGTTGTCTTCTTTCACACAGTCCAGCTATCTTTTCTTTGGCCTACCTCCTCCAACAAATAAAAAAAATAAAAGCTGACGAAAAAAAAAAAAAATAAGTAGGGATTATACCTACACGTACATGTCATGTATATGTCCTAATTTTCTATTTATAATTTCATTTGTGTGGTACAAATACAAACACTTTCTGTTTAGTACACCTTCTTTGTCATTCATCATCACTTTCTCAAATTATAATTATTTTGTTCCAGATAGACAAAATTGACAATTGTGTCAAAATAAATGATTGATTGATTGTGCTATACGTGTGCTATGTACGTTATAGCTGTGTCTCCTACTGGTGAGCTTTTAGATGTGTCTGAATTGATGTCTTCGTGTTAAAATGTAAGCTAATTAGATTATGTTTCCTTTAGTGCTCAATAGAAGGCATATTTACCATATCAAATTATTACATTTTGCTTTCTATACAAGGCGTTTCCTTTATGGTATATTCTGCGGAAAGGAGATGCCGGTTTCCTCACGATGTTTGCCTTCACCATTAAAGCACGTGTTTAAAGCGCACATAAATTTCTCAAGAAGAAAAATCCAGAGGTGCGTGGCGGGGTTTGAACCCACGACCTTCGGAATGAAAGTCGAGTGTCCTCCCACTTAGCCAACACGGCTTTTTTATATAATCGAGCCATAGAGGTCGTCAAAATAAATAAAATAAAATCAATGATTTCTATTTTAAATTTAACTTTGACAACATAATTAATATTAAATAAATTTATTTCGAGAAATTGTTTCAAAAGGTCAAATATTAAAATTTGTAGTCAAAAGACTAATGTCTTCAAATGTAAGTGAAGTCAAGTCAAATCCAATATTAAACTTCTCATCGAACATTCCAGAAACAAATCAAAATGGCCGGCGAGTTCCTAGCTAACGAGATGGGTCAGATGGTGAACCGCGCGAGTCGCGACAAGATCCCCATCAATCTCTCCAAGGACGAGATCCAAACCTACATCAAGCGCTTCCAGATCATAGACGCGGATAGGAAGGGATACGTCTCTATTAATGATATTAGGAGGAGTCTTAAGGTATGAGTTTTTCATTTTTATGTGCTGCAACATTCAAGATTCTTTATTGATAACATAGGTTACAGTTCAGGTTAGTATAAAGGTATGTTCTTAAAGTTTACATACACAGTTTCAGTTATATCTACGTTTTTCCAATTAAATAACAAATAAAATGGCTGCGTACGGGACTGTCAAATACTTTGTTTTTACAAAGTGATAAACCTCACTAAGGCTGGTTTTGGAAAGATAAAATCAAATACAAAAAAATGGTGCGCGTTTAAAATAAATATTACCGGACAAACCACACAGAATATAATTTTTTTATAAAAAAGACAAAATTAAAACATTTTGTCTTTTTCATTCTCTTTTTTCTTAGGGAATTGGATTGGAGTTATTAGAAAATCTTGTCTCATTATTACCTTTTCCGAGAGCTCCTTCTGAAGTTTTTATTTATTTTGGTCTATAAACAAGCCATGGACAACTATTATGATCCTAAATATAAATACAAAGTTTCTTAAGTAGTGCGATAGCTACACTTCACCTTCAAAAATTCTATCAAATCATCGACATACCAGACAGCAGTCGAATATAAAATCTTTACCCGAGGAATGTAATTCACACGTTCGGGAGTTACGATGCCACAGACACACAGACAGACTGACAAACCCGTCAAAGTTATTAACAACCCTCTTTTTGCGTCGGGAATAAAAACTGAAATCCAATACATGAAAAGCTACAATCCCACATACACTTCGGAGACCTCTGGGAGGCAAAGCCGGGGTAAAATCCGCTAAACACCATTTGCGTCGTGTTGTATGCAAAAGTCATTTAACCTATAAATATAATTATCAACATTGTTTGCGCAAATGGAGGCTATATAAACAGCCATCCCTTGCGTCCTTAAACCGCATCTCCTAACGACTCCTTTCCCTCTCTCCAGGGCACTTTCTAATCGGAAGGCCCTCACGATGTTTGTTTTTACCCTTAAAGCACGTGTTCAAAGCGCACATATATTTTTCAAAGATAAATATAAAAAAGAATATGTATGAATTTTCGCATACGTTGGTAGGTACCTACGTACAGATATAGGCTTACTTTTCCTCCGAAAAAAAACGTACATTTCCCGTGGGTTTTAGTTGATGATGATTAAGGGAAAGAAGCGTTCACTATCACGTATTCCATTCTCTTTAAAACAAACCTCATCATTTATGCGGTTCCAACTAGTCTATCGTGTATAGGTCGTGTAATCTAGCCATATCTTAGAGTTTCTAGCAGCATTTTCCATCCCGTCTAGGAGTACCTACTTATTTTCTCTTATATATAAAATTCTCGTGTCACAGTTTTCGTTCTCGTACTCCCTCGAAACGGCTTGACCGATTCTCATGAAATTTTGTGAGCATTTTGAGTAGGTCAGACCTACTCGGCCAACATCTATTTTTTATTTTGCAAAACAACGTTTGCTGGGGTCTGCTAGTTATTATGATATTAATCTATAACATCTTTATCTTTGATTAATACTTCAATTTGTTTTTGAACTTTATTTCATCTTGTTCGATTAATTTATGAAGTGTTGTTATTATTAAACACCTTAAAAGCCTTAAAAACTGCACATTTTAAAAAAGCTTTTTCTACTTTAAACCTAGAGATTAATGCTTAAATAACTTTTTAAGTGTTCTTAATTTATTTAAGCCCAGCTTTTGAGCCCTATATTAGATCTGCTAACCCAGTACTTTTGAAAATTATATACTTTGATAAAATAATTGGATTTTTAAGATTTTCTTTTATTTTATTTTTTTCTTAAATTGCAAAGATTTGGTTGAAAATCATTTTACTAAAAATATATTTAAGGTCTTTTTCTTATCAATAATTTCACACTTAAATTTTAGGCATGAAAAAATTAAGACACCTTCGTGATATATTAATATGAAATGTAGCCCAAAACTATATTACTCATCGGAACTAACCACAAACCTATCTGCAAATGTCAAAGGACCTGTCACTGTCTTTTATGGATATTTTTTATATTAACTTGAGTTAGCACCTACAATCTTTTGACCTTCCTAGGCAAAAGGCTATGCAACAATTAAAGAATTTGATAGGATAGGATGTTTACTTTAATTAGTAATTCCAATCCTTATTGGTAGCTTGATCAAGGTTAATGCATGCCAATAGTCACAGACTTGCAAAGTTGATTAGAAGTACTCGCTCTTGATGATTTTCCGGAGATATTTATTTATTTTGGGAGCGAAACATTTTCGAGGTATTTTGTTTGCAAAGCCTTGTGTAGGGTCTTATATTAACTTTGGTATAAGTTTGTATTAAATGTTATTTCTTGGGGTTGGATGGCTGGTACCTACAAAATTCTTATTTTTATCACATCCGAGGCCCTTGAGCCACATCTGTTTTTCACACTGGCAATAAATGTGTTGACGTCATGCATGCATGGGAAACAAAAAAGAACTAGCAAAAATACGTTACTGACGTGAAAAAGGCCATTAAATTAGAAATAATCATTTCGGTAAATTTGTTAACGTTGTTAAAAGTTAAACCAATAAGTTCACCTCTTGGAGCACTCATTAGTTAGATATATATCTGTGGTTATACTTATAATGTACCTACACATAATTATGTTATGTATGAATGACATGTTAGAAGGTCACCAAGTAATTGAAGTTTATTATAATTAAATTCATCATTATCTAACCTAACTCAAAAAAAAAATTAATTTTTTTTTATTAATTCTAATGGACTTTTTTTTTTTTAGTCACCTACCCTGTTAAACCTATTGCTGAAGTCGATATAAAAATCCATCGCATTAAGATTTTAGTTACCTTATACCTTTGTTGATTTTAGTTACGTTATATATTAAGTAGTCTTCTAATACCTAATATTCACCAAATCTTGAACTATAAGCACGACTTATTTTTCAGCCGTGGACATAATAAAACGTATTAACAGTCCCCATCTCAAGCTCACAAGGTTATGTCCATAGATGTGTGCACTGTCCAGGAGTTGATTTATCTGATGCGATTCACACATAAACACGCATAGCCATGTACTTGACAGACGCCATATTTCTGCCAACCCCTAACCCCTAATAACAATAACATTCAAGCTACGAAAACGATAGATCGATTGTATGTTTGCATTCTTAACGTAGGTTAACTTTATTTCAATATCTATCTATGTAAATAAAAATGAATTGTTGATCGTTAGTCAGATTAAAACTCGGAGAACGGCTGGGCAGTCCAGGGTAGGTCTAAACGGCGAGCAAATAAGGTAAAATTGCCTGGAACTTTTTTACCCGTGCGACGCCGGGGCGGGCCGCTAGTATAAAATAATTTAAGAACCAGACATTTCCTTCAGCCTCATAAACACGATATTATAAGTATAAGTATAGATTACTAAAATAGTAGTGGCGATTTCACGTTACGAGTAAAAATAATATCTTGATATTTTAGGTCTCAATATTGTCTAAAATGCATTAAAAGTCGCCCTTCTAATGAACATTATACTGTTTTAGTTCATTACATCGCATTGATCGTCCAAACATTATTCTTTATTATAGATTATTTTTGTTAAAAATATATCTCAGCGCATGTCAATACTGACGCAGTCGAAGAGCCTAGGAGAATGTCAATCATGCAAACTATTCATAGAATCCTTCAAGAAAGGTCTAGAACGAACTTCTAGAGGTAAGTTTGAGGGCGGGGACACCGCGTGGGAGGAAGAGAAGCTAAAAACGACATATAAGCGTAGCGAAATACGTTTAATAGATATACAAGAAGGCATTTGTAAAGATGTATCAAAGCATTCCGTTCAGTGCCACCACAGTGCAGAGAAAGCGGAAGAATTTATTGAACAATGGTGGGCACAAAATCCTGATGAATCAGCAGACTTGTTCACTTACATTTGCATAGATAAACTCAAAGTATGTTGTCCAAAACACCATTTTGGCAAAGTCATGTATGTATATTTTTGTGTTTCATTGTTTTTAATGACTTGACTATTGTGGATACTCCTCCTTCTTAGGGAAGTTGGGAGGCGTTCCGCTTTAGTGGGGGACTGATGTCTACCAGCAAGGGCAGGATAAGTGTGTGATGTGTGCATAGAGAATGTGTCAGAGTTTCTCTCTTGAGGTGGTGAAGGATGGGTGAAGGCCGCTGCAAACCGACATTTCTAAGTATTTTGTAGATCTGTTAAAAGTTAATTATAATATAATTTAAAAGAATTTAGTCCTGTAGGCGCTAGACGGAAAAAGAAAAACCTATCTTCTTAACGGGTTTTAATGCGGTATAGACAGATTTTAAGAGACCTATGAGGCATTATTAGAGACATACAATAAATAAAATTATTGAGTGAAATATTTGTTTCTCAGTTGAACGAATGGTAACCTTACTAGACTGAAATAACTAACTATATTGTAAGGAACGTATGTTTTTTATCATTAACTACGAGATATGACGTAGAAACGCACTAACACATCTATACTCCTCCAAAACGGCTTGACCGATTTTGATGTAATTTTTTGTGCTTATCCGGTATCTATGAGCATCGGCCAACATCTATTTTTCATCCCCCTAAATGTTAGGGGTAGTACCCCTAAATTTTATTTTTTATTTTTTAGACAAAATTTATAATTTCCTTTTTTTTTATGATATAATACAAAAATACATACAATCCTCAATTTTCCCCCTTCTACGATCAACCCTTATTTTTTAATAGCCATTTTAGTAATTTAATCATTTTTCCTCTCCGGTCGAAAACTTAATATGGCAAAACAACGTTTGCCGGGTCAGCTAGTCTTATACTGGGTGTAATCGTTAAGTGTGCACAGGCGATTATTCCGTAACTATTGCAGAACAAAAAACTTTAAACGCAAGCTTTCAAACATCGTGCCAGCCGCGCCTTTGTCGGCTATTCGCGACAACAGACGACGACTCGTGGGTGAATAGTGATGTGCTGTTGTTATTTGAAAATATTTGAATTATTCAACTCACAAGTAGGTATTTAATATTTCAATATTGAGGGATATTTCCCAAATAGGAATTGTGAGATAAAATAAGTTTAGTAAATATTATTTCAGTACTGTGTACATGCTAATTATGGCTAGCTCCGTTGAACATTTCGATGAACATCAACTTTATTTCCAAGGATGTCGATCAGGAGTGTTATAACAAAACATAAGGAAGTTTTCAAGGAAGGGCTGGGTACATACCGTGGACATCCGGTAGCAACATTCCTGGACTTGCGAAATTAACCTTTATATCAAATTTTGAACAGTTCCTAAGTCGATTAGAATTGTAAACTCGCTTATGGCTTGCTCGACCTTTCTCATTTTAACCCCCGACAAAAAAGAGGGGTGTTATAAGTTTGACTTGTCTCTTATCGCACGGGTAGGTGTGTAGTTATCAAATCCGTACAGACTACGGCTGATTTAAGTTAGGTCCAGAAAATATAAATACAGAATCAATTTTAATCAAGCTGTGACCATTTTGAAAGCACCTTTCTAATAAGAGTTCTTAAAATCTGTTCTTGGATCTAACCTATAACAAACATAATAATTACCGTTAAAATGAGAACCTCCTCATTTTTAGGTCAGTTAAAACACCAACCAGCTTATTCCTGGCATCTGCCTAAATAGCCCTTTGTTTTTGTCGGCCCCTTATTATCGGAACTAAAAAAGACACGTGAAAGAAATAAGTTTAAATAATAATACCGGCAGTTTTTCCATATTTAATAGGACTTGGTCAGTTTACAGCTGTAGATTTTAGCGCCAATTTCACCATTTTATGCTACAAATTGAGTTTTATTGAACCAGGATGAAAAGAAAAATGAAAATGAAATGTCAATTCTATCTATGATGTTTCATATTTTTTTAGTAATTGTTTTATTCATCCACCTAACTAATAGTGCGCTTGGTTTATTCGAGATAGTACATGTGAATTCTCTTCTGTACCTTGGTGCTCCACGATGTCGATGTCTGGCGAGTCCGGCGCGGGCGGTATCAGTCTCTTGACCAGGGGCCTGCCCTCCGATACCTATGTTTGTCCCAGTAAGGAACATAAAAGTACTCATAATTTGGTACGACTATACTGTATAATTTTAAATAACGTTCACACAACTATACTTATATTCCAATTGTGCAGTAGGTAATGTAATTATATAAATAATAATAAACATGTAGGTTATTCGCCTACCATCGGTAGGATATTCTTACTGGTTAAGATTAAAACATTGAAAATTACTTAGGTATATAAATACATAATATAGGTATATAATAAAGGTATTAGGTACTCTTAATATTGACGTGCTCTGCCGCGACAGCACAAATACAGAAAAATACAGTATATTTAAAACCAAACTACAATAATAAAAAATAAAAAATACAACAAAAAACAGTCAATTTGTAAGAGTAAGTCTTATTCTGTTTTATGATTTTTGCTTTTATCTTCAATTCCAATTGAGACAAAATTTGAGTATTTTAAATAATGATCATGATTTATTAATTTTATCACATCTTATTTACAATTAGTATAAATTCTTCACATTCATAAAAATTTATTGGATAAACATTCTGTCGGTTTTTTATACGTTCGAGTATATTTATGCATATTATTTTTATTTGTACAAGTAAATCAAATGGGGAACTTGTAAGTTTATATAAAGAAAGTAATTTGGTAGTTTTTATAATTAAACCAGCTTTACTCGGTAAAATGTAGAACTTATAGCCTTCTCGATAAATAGACTATCCAACACTGAAAAAGTTTTCTAATCGGACCATTAGTTTCTAATAATATAATAGGCATTGATTATAGATTTTTGTATTATACATGTTAAATACCAAGTCCGAGGAGAAAGTGCGTGCAGAACATACACACACTTTTGTTTTATTTAAATAAAAATGTTTATATTTGACATGAACGCATCTGCCAAAATGATAAGAGAAACAAACATAAATATCTGTAATTATTCGGATTGTTTATATTACTTCAATAAAGCGTATTACATAAAGTATGTTACAAAATAATAATAATTGTGTTTTACAAAAAACATTCTGTTATTATATCTACCAGAGATTTATTAATGACAACTAGATGTTTAGAGCAACTGACCAAGCAATGTAATACTCACTACAAGGTAAATAACGCGCCTGTTCCGGAAATATTTATTTATCCAATGTCACTGTTCCAATTCATGAAGAAACCGTCATCAGGCAAGCGACAAAGCCTCTCCTGTCAGACCATAAACATACACATCTTATTAGGTATAGCTCAATAAAATCACTAATTATTAGGCTGACCACTTTGCTCATCACAGGAAAACCACTACTTTAAAAAAATGCTATAAGAATAAAAATATTAAATACTTAATGCATTTTTATCTTTGTGATCGTGGTGATATAATATTAATTGTCTGACTTCGTATTATACAAGTTTGTATTGAAGTCCTTATTTACGTTCCCACGGCTACTGGGACACAGGGACTTCTCTCTTGGCGAGAGAGAAGGCATAGTAAAATATGGGGTTGAAATAGATACATAGTAATAGGTAATTGAAAACCACCTGAATAATTATACAGGATGCTGAACAATATTATTAAAGTAAAGACATATGAGTACTTCGTATATACTCTATCTGAGAACCACTTAGTCAAGACCAGGCACCATTATCTTTATCCCAAGAAGAAACAAAATTCACGAGAAATCTTTGAATAAAATTTACATCTCATTAATCTACGTATATTATAACTAGATGTTCTCAATGCAACAAAAAATACCAACTGTAACCAATTTAAGAGAAGCCGTAATCACTGAATAACGATCTGTGCAGAATAAATACAACTCATTCCTGCTGATTCATTCAAATCAGGCTACTGATGATGATGTTACTCATGAAATGTCTAATCTTTTAATGCACAAAGCTGATACAGTAGTTGAAGTTCAGTGTCTCAAACTCACACCATCCGGAGGGTCTTTGTCTCTGGGCGGGAATCGTCCATACATCCGTTCACAGATGGCGCACAAGCCGCAAATTGGCGTTTTGTATGGGAGGAACAAAAAGTCGAATATTTTTTAATATAATATATTTAATTAATCAAAGTATGAACCATTATTTTCTATGCACTTTTGCCATCTTATAGGTAGTTCATTGATCCCTTTATTCCTTGATTCATACACCAAACACTACTTATATTCCAAATTTGAAGCTTCTAGGTCTGCTAGACAACATTCAACGTGAACAAATAAATAATTTGTTTTCCTAGTACTCTCACGACCATAACGTATGTTTACCGATATTTATACGTAAAAATAACAGTAAAATTAATTTGTGGTTATGAATCTTCAGTACATGAATACATAAATGCTTCTTAAGAAGTGCAGTGCCCTTGAAATCAACGTTTTAACTTTAACTTTGACATTGTGTGTGATGTCCTTTAAACTTTTTAAAGTTCTCACTACATGCCGGTTTCCTCACGATGTTTTGAATTCACGTGGCGGGGTTTGAACAATGAACACACAACCGAATGAAAGTCGAGAACTTTTTTACTAAGTTCTTCCAATCCATACAAGAGCAGTACTCAAATACTCGCGTATACTTCGTAATAATAAGTATTTCTTGTCCCAAAATGTACAGTGCCAGTATGCATATGCCTTGGTCTGAATGTTTAATATGTAAAATAATTAATATCTATGTATGTGTGTCTATTATATTAAGTATAACAGATGTCTAGTACCCGTAACACAAGCTAAGAGCTTACCACGGGGCTAGATGTTGCTGTGGGGTTGTCCGGAAATATATAGGTATTTATTTATTTAACGATTCTTAGACATGTTTCATGAAAATCGGTTGGGCCGTTTAAAAGTTATGGGGGTGAGAGTGGGGAAGCAAAACCGAAAATCTGCAAATATACTAGTGTGGGGTATCAAATGAAAACGCATAAAATATTAGCTTAGCTGTTAACCCATAGCACTAGCTTAGAGCTTACCACGGGCCTAGATGTTACTACGAGGATTGTTTTTTGAATTACGATACGCCATGGAAAAATCGGGTTAATAAACATTTAAAACATAAAAAAAGTGTGTGTGTGTGTCAGCTACGACGCACAATTATTGGAGTTTACTCCCTACGAACTATAATTATGATATAAGTATATCGAATAGAAAAAAGGGTAAATGAACGCATCTGCTAAAATGTTAAGAGAAACAAACATATATCTGTAATTATTCGCAGCGGGATGTTTTATATGTTCGTTTAGTTTGTGTAGTTCTCTAGAACTACTAGACTGATTCATATAAAATTTAAATTTGATCATCATGCAAGAACCAGCTATCATATAAAAAAGAATCATCAAAAAAAGTTCATGGCGAAACAAGATGCACCAACAAGATGGACAGATGACTTGGTCAAACTTGCTGGCTCACGGTGGATGCAAGTGGCGACCGATCGGAATGATTGGTCGTCTTTGAGGGAGGCTTATGTCCAGCAGTGGGCGTCGAATGGCTGAAATGATGATGATGATGATAAAATAAACATAGAACACATCCCGTTGAATTGAGAACCTACTTAGCCTACTTCCTTTAAAAGTCGGTTAAAATACCTCGCCTTCCCAACTTGTTAGATAAGTTAGTTTTTCTATTATTTATAGGTAACTATTATAAATTTAACATTTACAATAACAATGCTTGTTGAAACAATTTTATAACCCCATCTTTGGGGTATACAGTTTTTACACAATAAATGTTCTTCTTCTAATAAATACCTCAAAACCAAAACAATTGACGAATTTATGGTCCTCTCAACGCGTTTCGTTGGAACATATAATAAGTACCTTCTGTTATTTATTAATTAAAATATTAAAAAGAAGCTAATAAATTATTTTAATTATATAATTGTGACGAATTATCTAAATAATGTATTAGTGCCCATCTGTACCTATTGCGTCCGTAGTATAGAAATAAAATAGGAAGGAGCGATTACAATATAATATATTTTTTTATTTTTTTTGGAAAATTCCAAACCGCATTTTTGTTTCAAGGCAGATTGATGGCGAGTGGTTATTTTTAACCATAAAACAACAAAATTACAAAATTCTCCGAGACGATTACGGCTGTGAGTTTTATTATTAAAATGTCATTAACTTAGATTTTTGTTATTCTTGCGTGTTCAGTACATTTGAAAGCAATATTTTTGTTTATCGTCGACGCTTATTCTAAGATAACAATCAATACCCATGATAATTACCTATGCATAATAATGCAAAATTATCATTACTTATCTGACTATAGTTTTGCAATAGTCCTCCCTCTCCCTATTTCCCTCCTCATTGTATAAAGATGTTTCCTGTTTGATATCAAGGTTTGGCAGCAACACTGACGGCGTTGGTAGCATTAAAGCAGATATTGAAGAGGCTAACAACATAACTGCGCAACCTGAACTTTTACATGTGTTTTCCGTAAAAGACTTATTTTCTCGCTTTCCGCTAATCCTAATTACTCCTTCTATCTATGGACTATATCTTCTGCCTCTCTCTGTGCCTGTAACTATTGTGCTGTGTGTGTCTTACGCTTGTGACTTTCTTCTTCTCAATAAACCTTACAAAGAAACAGATCTTTCAATCAGCTGTGAGTCCTACCAGTACCTATACCCTGCAGGCAGATAAGGGCTAGCCACATACGCGCCCCCCCTAACCATTTAATTAACCAAATAGAAGAAAAATCCAGAGGTGCGCCGCGGGGTTTGAACTCGTGACCTTCGGAATTATAGTCAATTATCCTCCTATTTAGTAAACAAGTTTCGATAATTTTATTTCCTATTTATCTTTAAGCACCAATGTTTATTTTATGTTTTTTGTATTTTATTTTTGACGTTTCTAAGATTTGTAAAACCAAACAATTAATGGAAATAAATGATTTTGTATCTTGTATCTCTTTTTTTATGCCCAATCCAGAGATCTTGATCCAGACAGTTCGGGCATAGCACTTATTTCCTCAGTTACGTTTTTCTTGAAGAATTTATAAGAAAATGTTAGGTATGGGAGGAACAAAAAGTCGAATATTTTATAATATAATATATTTAATTAATCAAAGTATGAACCATTATTTTCTATGCACTTTTGCCATCTTATAGGTAGTTCATTGATCCCTTGAAATATTTGTGATTATGTCCATCATATTGACATGGAAGGACTTACATATATGGAAGTAATGTGCATGGTGTGGACTAAAAGGAAAGAAAATCGATTTGATTACTCCTGAAAATTATTGTCCCAGCCGTGGGAACGTTAATAGGGTGATGATGATGAATATCTATAGAGAGATTTAAAATATCGTACACTTAAGTTGTCGTACTTCTAGACATCTGATATACTTAATATAAGGCATATATATATATCTATATATATATTTTATTATACATATTAATATTAAGATTTAATTTTAGCTGTAGTTATTTTGTTTTTAAAACAAAAGCGATCCATCCCGACATCGCAAGTTTGAAAATGCAAATAAACAAAGATATTTCCTGTATGTGCATCCAATCTAAACAATTTCATTAACCATATATTGAGAACATCAAGAATCCCAGAACAAATAACTGCAGATCAAGTTAGCATTTTCATATTTACGTAAATCAAGCAACTTTTCGTGTTAAGTACCTACCGTCCTCTTTTCTTATTGCCCGACGCGATTTTTTTATTAATATAGATGTCGAGTGCTTACCCGTTCAACCCATGATTTTTCTACCCAATAATATTTTTACCCCTTCAACCCAAAACATATGCCCCGTTCTACCCAAAGCAAAAATCTGAGTCACAGTGTATTCTAAATAGTACAGACACCGTAATTTGTATATCTTTATATATATAATTCTTCTGTGAGTGTGTATGTCACTGAACTTCTCTCAAACTACTGGACCGATTTTGATGAAATTTTTTGTGTGTGTTCAAGGGGATCTGGGAATGGTTTAGATTCACAATTGTGTCCGCTGGACAATGTTTTTTTAATTAATTTTCAATTTATTAGTAGTTGGTGATTTTATATATATATGATCCCACGAGAAAATCCAAAAACACGGGCAACGCCGTGGCGATTTTTTGTCTAATGTAATGAATGACCCTGCTTCTTTAGTATTTCACTATGACATTTATTTGAATTTAAACAATAGAAATTAGGAATAAGTAGGTGTGGGTAGAACGGGTAACTTGAATCTGTTGTTTTGGGTTGAACGGAGCAAAATACCTATTGGGTAGAAAAATCTTGGGTCGAACGGGTAAGCACTCGATTTTGAGTGCTTACCCGTTCAACCCATGATTTTTCTACCCAATAATATTTTTACCCCTTCAACCCAAAACATATGCCCCGTTCTACCCAAAGCAAAAATCTGAGTCACAGTGTATTCTAAATAGTACAGACACCGTAATTTGTATATCTTTATATATATAATTCTTCTGTGAGTGTGTATGTCACTGAACTTCTCTCAAACTACTGGACCGATTTTGATGAAATTTTTTGTGTGTGTTCAAGGGGATCTGGGAATGGTTTAGATTCACAATTGTGTCCGCTGGACAATGTTTTTTTAATTAATTTTCAATTTATTAGTAGTTGGTGATTTTATATATATATGATCCCACGAGAAAATCCAAAAACACGGGCAACGCCGTGGCGATTTTTTGTCTAATGTAATGAATGACCCTGCTTCTTTAGTATTTCACTATGACATTTATTTGAATTTAAACAATAGAAATTAGGAATAAGTAGGTGTGGGTAGAACGGGTAACTTGAATCTGTTGTTTTGGGTTGAACGGAGCAAAATACCTATTGGGTAGAAAAATCTTGGGTCGAACGGGTAAGCACTCGATTTTATGCATTCTAGTCGTGAAAAATCTTTTTTTTTTCTATTGATAATTTTATAAATGGCGTGGTCATGTTCCCGTATTTTACGGTGACGCTATGCTGTATCTACCTATCTGCTGTCTATTTTACTAAGGTTTTTCTCGTTTTAATGGTGATATTCGTTGTATGTTAGCAGATTTTTTTAATGGTTATTTAGGCCTTGATTGTTGCCCATTTCATATTTCCTCTTTTATGTCTCTTAAATTAAAAAAAATAATATTTCACGGTTTTTTATATTTTTTTTTAACTTATTTTATGAAGCAATTTTATCTTTTTCTTTTTAAAAGTAAGGTATAAGGCCTAAGGTGCGTCTAAGATTTTCTTCTCGTATCAAGGATAGTGCAACCACGTGCCGAGTACCTATACCAAGGAGGTAAAAAAGTATGTATATTTCTCTATAAGTTGTATTTTATTTAGATCTTCCCTTTTTTAATTGTGTTTATGAAAAAAATATAAGTTTTAGTCGTGTTTTAGAGCACCTAACCTAACCTAAGGCGTGGTTGGTCACATGCGGCCACATGTTTCACAATTCATGGTTTACTTGTTTCAGGAAGCTGTAATAAGCTTTTCCTTGTTTTTTATTGCATTTTATTCGTGATTTATCGATTTTATTTTCTGTTGCGGCATGCAAGGCGTGGTCTCATTAACACGTTGTCAATTCATATTTTACTGTTTTATGAGCATTTTATTTCGCTTTTACTTGTTTTAATTGTGTTTTTATATGATTTTATGCATTCTAGTCGTGAAAAATCTTTTTTTTTTCTATTGATAATTTTATATATGGCGTGGTCATGTTCCCGTATTTTACGGTGACGCTATGCTGTATCTACCTATCTGCTGTCTATTTTACTAAGGTTTTTCTCGTTTTAATGGTGATATTCGTTGTATGTTAGCTGATTTTTTTTAATGGTTATTTAGGCCTTGATCGTTGCCCATTTCATATTTCCTCTTTTATGTCTCTTAAATTAAAAAAAATAATATTTCACGGTTTTTTATATTTTTTTTTAACTTATTTTATGAAGCAATTTTATCTTTTTCTTTTTAAAAGTAAGGTATAAGGCCTAAGGTGCGTCTAAGATTTTCTTCTCGTATCAAGGATAGTGCAACCACGTGCCAAGGAGGTGACACCACGTGGCCAGATATTTATACGATTTCCTATAACTAGATACGCATGTTTAGTGTTCATTTGCTCAATATTGTTTCCTAAAAATGCTTTGAAAAAAGGTTAAAATGCGAAATTTCTTGTACAGACTCCCATTTTTTCCCATCCCCGCAATAAAAAACTAATACGCAAACATTTCTTCTCTGTAGCAAATGATGAAGTTTTTAGACAAATTTAAGAATTGATTTTTTTAGGTTGATTACCCTGCAGAAACAAAGAATTGATGATATAATAAAGGAGTATCAACAGACAAAAAGGCTCCTAAAATCCATGTTAACACCTGAGGAGTTCCAAATTATAGAAAATATAATGGTAAGTTTTTTGTTCGGTTGGGCAATTTTATTGAAAAAACCGTTTGTTTAAAATGTTATTTAACATTACAGGAGGACAGGCGCCATATGGAAGAGATGAAAGCGACTTTGCGCCCAAGACACATTATAACGGTAAGTTTTATAATTACAAATAAGATCAGCTATGTTCATCACCGACCTGTTTTTATTACCCAATCCAAATTATATCCATTCTAGTTATATTAGGTATTTGTTTAGATTCATCAGTTTAATAGTGTTTAACCTAATTCTTTTTTCTCCAGGAATTATCTTTACATTTATCTTCACAACAACGTATAAATGTAAGCGCTGAGATGCTAATTTCTGCTTTTCTGTATCATTACGAAAAAGGTAAGTAATTTTATCATTTCCATTTTCGTGTAGCATTTTTATTTATAATAATCATTTTTATTCAAATGTCGCATTCGACTCTATCCACTGAGCCGTAGAATTATCACTCAAAGACTCGCCTCCCATAAAATCATAACATCTTATTTGGGCGTTGCCTTACTCAACCAAACACGTATGTAGGTTTCGTTTTCAAATGTAGGTTATCTGAAACTCGCAATATAACCTATATCTAATATAAGGTACCTGCTTTAAATATTTGGTTCTATATATCTACGTTATAATAATATTTGTTTATTTTCAGAGAAACAATTAATATGGGATGCGCTTGCGGCAGAACCGCCGGAGCCCACCGCTCGCCCCCGAGAACGTGACCTTTAGTCACTATTTGTAAGTTTACTTTATTTCACTCTTTGAACATTCTATGTATTTTGTGTTCTTCTAGGCGTTACAGTATGTTTATAAATGGGGATTCGAACATTATAGTATTAAATAGTATGATTTATTTCCTGGTCAGATTCACTATTTTCATTTATCTGCGTATGCAGGTACTCGTAATATCAAATTATATATATACGAACTATGATGGCATGAACCCTGTTTGATTCCTTAGACAAAAACAAATTATACCTACACTTCTTCACGTTAACTACCTAATAGTTTCCATCTGCATAATAGTCAATTTTTTCAATAACTGATTTTTTCATCAGATTACTATGACAGGATAAAAATACCTTTTACCTAAATTAACATTGAGATTGTGAAATAAAATCCTGACATCTGTTTGTTAGCAACCGGATTTAGAGTTGTAACATGTTGTTTTGCCGTTGAGTTGTTTGTAACTTTAACTAAACTGCAGCAAACGGTAATTATTTAATATTACCTTGAAGTACAGCGTTAATTTAAAATTTTAGAAAAACCTCAATATTTTTTATAATGGCATGTTTTTTTTTCGTTTCAATTCTTGCATTACTGATTTATAGTATATCGTAAAAATGTAAGACACGCTGAGTATATTTAAACATATTTGTATAACACCACACCATCGCGCATCATTAGGTAGGTACTTCTAGCCACACTTTCCTAAAATGATTTGATCATTTTGACATGGAACTATATTTTTTCCGTAAAGTAATAAAAGCTTTATCATGGAAATCCTTAATTAAAAACTGGCACACATGACTCAAATCTTCGGATTAATCACGAGTGACAAACATGTAATAGCTGCAGTTAGTACTTATTTCAATCTTAATGATTTTTAGTATTATGATAAACCTCACTTTCGTTTAAACTATTAATACATTTGGATAGTTAAGTTTTTATGTTGACTATGTTAACTTGACTGAACGCTCACACAAGAATCAATTCTATACATATATAGTCTGCAAGTTTTCGCTAACGTTTTAGACGCATATCTTTTACGACGCAAATTTATAACTTTTCATTTATATCTTTCAATGTAGTTTTTTCTACATAGTCAGAAATAGGTTTATAATTTTTGCTTATTGCAAATAGCGTTTTAGTTATTATTTTAACTAACATTGATTGGTAATATAACAGTTGATTCATTTGCATACTTAATAGTTTTTATTATGACAATAATTAATTAAGCTTTAATTTGCACTTTTACTTGTTTTTTCTTCCTTACAACTGAAGTCGTCCCTGAGAGCACAGCAACCTTGTTATTTTAACAATAATTATAAGATTTAAAGCATCCTTTATATAATAGTACAATTGTTATATTAATAATACCTAGACTTATAAGTTTATTATAAGTTTAAATTATCATAGTTTTAACGATTCAATATCGTTGAAACGGTTTCTATTAGCTTAAGACTGTTGTGTGCGTTTGACTTTTTTTAGATATAAGATTTAGGTTTAATTAAAGCATCCTTAATATAATAGTACAATTGTTATATTAATAATACCTAGACTTGTAAGTTTATTTTATCATAGTTTTAACGATTCAATATCGTTGAAACGGTTTCTATTAGCTTAAGACTGTTGTGTGCGTTTGATTCTTTTTAGATATAAGATTTATAAGAAAATGAAGAGTCCATTTCTATTATGATATTTTCTGATGATGATGATGATGACGACGTGTTTGAGATACTAGGTTAGATAGATATTAATAAAATGACAATAATAAATTCATTGTTATATTACTAATTAATGTTTATTAATTAGAAATAATAACTATAGTGGTCACTTGCAAACTACATATATATATATACGAGCACAAGTGTGACGTTTTTCCTTTTTGTAGTCATCTCTCTTACGAGTCTGTTCAGTTATTCGCTATAGTTCCATAATACATTTCTGAATTTAAAATATCCGTTTCTACTTTCCTTGTAAAGTTATAATTAGTAATTCCATGATGGTGTTAATGACTAAAAATAACGAGTCCGTCATTTAAATTTTTGAAAGAAAAATTTGACCTTATGTTTTTTCTTGCTAACGAGAAATTAAGGCTTTCCACGAAAATTACCAATATTTCTGGCTGGCTACTAAAAGGGCTAATCAGAACACCTATGTTTTATGTATTCATTATGCCTATTGTAAACAAAAGACCTGGGTACTTACTAGCAGACGTTAGGGGTGGAAATATGTATTTTTAAGGTTTGTGTTTCGTACTATTTCCACCATTTTGGAAGCCAGTTTTCTAAAAGTAGCTTCAAACCTATCATTGTATCGAATCTTTAGAAATAATATCTTGTTTTTTAAATGTTATATATACAAACACAATGTGATTAACCTTGATTGCGTAGACATTGGCACAAGCCGTGTTCTAAATCTTTAACTTGATTGAATAATCTAGCTTTTGGATACTAGTTAACCATGTTACTGTCAGCTACACATTATAAAAGATATTATGAAGATTTCCATGATTTTAACTTAAGTGCGTACAAAATTATATTAAGATTTAAGTGTAGGTACCTACTCTTGCCTATAAATGCGATTTTGGTGTTTTTTTTTTGTGTATTATATAATAAAGCTTTTTGATAAAAGTACTGTTTTTATGCTTACCTTCCCCAGTCTATGAATACCATTTTCACAGATTTCATAACATTTATTGCAAGTTTTAAATACCTTTTCGAAATTATCATTCGGCAGACATAAATATTTCAAGACATGCATGATCTAAGCATCTATCATTTTTTATTTGAGGCAATTCATAGGTATTAATATTGTAGTTGTTAGATAGATAGATAGATAAATAAAACATTTATTTGTCACCACAACACAGAACATAGGTATATAAAAAATAGAACACACAATAGATACATTGGTAATTAAAGAAAGACAATACAGATAAACAATTTACAAAATAATTAAATAGAGAACATAGATTAAAATGGAATAACAAATTAAAAATAAACATATAATAACAGTACTCAAAGATTAATAGACCTATGTGTGTGCTGCAGCGTGACAAAAAGGTAATAGGTACTCGGCGCATATTTTGCTCTCAGAGCAAACACTGATTTTCAGTATTGCCCGTCGTGACGAGCCAAACAAATCACCAACGCAACAAAAATTACTAATTCCTACTTACAGACTAAAAAAACTAGGCAAATCATTTATGGGTAACTCTGTACGTTTTTATAATAAGCTTCCTCATAATGTAACAGAGCTTCCTATTAGAAAATTTAAATCATTTATTAAGAGAAGTCTAATGAAAAAAGCGTATTATTCTATAAATGATTATATAAAGGATGATGCAGCTTGGATAGATGTTGCTTAGTTCCACATTAACAGGCTCTAATAATTCTGGTTGACCAGGACTGATATGCTCATGTTATAATAGCTTCCTTATATGACAAACATTTTTTTATTGTAAATGTTAAACTTATAATAGTTACCTATAAATAAGAACTCCAAAATTGTAATAACTACAAATTGTAATAACTGATAAAGCTGTGTTGTTCTATTCGCTTCTCAACTCAGTATAAAACAAACTGTCAAGACAATGTTATTTCCTTGATATTTGTTATTTAAGCAATTTAGTTTTATTAATTTTAAGTTGACCTGTCCATGTAGGCTATGTGCTTCTAAGGAAATAAACGTTTTGACTTTGACTTTGACAATTTGATTAGAGCAATTTGTTAAAATACTAGGTACGATAAGTGCATAAGCTCAAATAGAGATATTATAAGAATGTAATTAGTAAAATATTAGTAGGTAAATAGGTACGTAGGTGGCGCTCCTGTGCCGTTGTTTACATCGGACTTTATTGTGGTTTTTAAATGAAATTAAAATAGTTTATTGCTTGAAATATGGAATACATAGGTGTCAGGTTATTCATACAGTTCTACACACTTCGTCAATTTAGATTTGACATGCAATGTCAATAACTATGAGTGAAGAAAAAATAGAAATATTAATATAATAAAATAGAAATAAAAATATTTTCAATATTTAGTTACCTAATTCCAATTACAATATAATTCGATGTCTAATTATTGTGTCAGTATGTAAATGATCGTTTACATTTCAATAGGATTTGTCGATTAGCCATTTAGCCATTTTTGGTAGAAATTTGTTTAAGGACAGTTTCTTAATTTCAATAGAGATATTATTAAAAATGCGTCCACACATTGCCAGACAGCTTTTTAAATTCTTAAAGTGCATTAAAATCGAATAATATAACAAAAGTGACAACAAGAGTATGCGATTTACACCGGCCATTGAAATCTGTGCTTAAAAACAAGTGGAAACTTTGTACAGTGACAATCAACCGGAAGTGATCTTCTAATATATAAAATTCTCGTGTCACAGTTTTCGTTGCCATACTCCGAAACGGCTTGACCAAATCTTATGAAATTTTGTGAGCATATTAAGTAGGTCTGAGAATCGGCCACCATCTATTTTTCATTTTGCAAAACAACGTTTGCTGGGATCAGCTTGTTATCTTATAATAATAGATTATTTGTTTGAGGATGAGAATACATACTCGTATTTTCAATGTTTAAAATTATTATTTTAGTGTATTTTTATGACTTTTCTCTCTGAAATGAAAAATGCTGCGAAAATATCCATCCAGTGGAAAAATATCAAAATTATAAAATATATTACGATTATTGTGTATTATTGATTATTTATTATATATACAAATAAAAATGAATTGTTGTTCGTTAGTCTGATTAAAACTCGAGAACGGCTGAACGGATTTATCTTATCAAAGGTTTAAAAGGCGAGAAAATACAAATAATTGCCGAGAAAAAAAATTGACAAAAACCCGTGCGATGCCGGGGCGGGCCACTAGTTATTAATATATATTGAAATTGGTGAATTTGGATTTACTTAATGTAGGTATACTTGTATATTGTATTGTATGGTGTATTGGTTTCGGATAATTATTTTTTAAATGGCCATCTATCCCCAAAAAAATCGGTGCAACCCCAGACAAAAAAGTGTTATAAGTTTGACGTGTCTATCTGTCTGTCTATCGCCTCATAGCTCCCGAACGGATGGAGCGATTTCAATTTAGTGTGAGTTTAGTGCGAGTGTTCTTATACATGTTTAAAAGTTACGATGGTAAAAGGAGGAAACCCGAAAATCTGCAAATATACTCGAGTGCGGTCTCAAATGAAAGCGCACATTACAAAATAGTATGACTTTTTACATTAAAGGGAACTAAAGTACTGGAAGCGGAAGTTTGGTTTTACTTTAAATTTAGATTATTGGAGGGGATGGATGCCTTTTTACCCGACGCGCGACGCAAAAGAATGATAATGTGATAACTAAAGTAAATATCTAGCGTGTATACCTACTAGATATTTACAGTTTTAGCCTTGCCCCGAAACCAAACAATTCACGGCAAAAATAATTTAGCCGTTGCAGGAGCAGTGCTACAACAAACTACCCTCTGAAATAAAAACAAATACATAAATATATCCGGACAATCCACACAACACTGATACTTTCTCCCAATCTCCACCAAAACCACACTCGCCAACTCGCTTCTCTTCCCCATCATAGACTATGCCGATACTGCCTTTCTAGATCTAACTGAATACCACCTTAATAAGCTTCACCGTCTTCTGAACACATGCATACGCTTCATCTTTAATCTTAAGAAATATGACCACGTAAGTCAGTATCGTGCCATCCTTAAATGGCTGCCTATCAGGGAAAGAAGAAATGTTAGGATTCTATGCCTACTCTTCACTGTTTTGTTTGACCCCTTTGCTCCCACATATCTAAAAGACCGTTTTCATTTCCTCTCTGATAAGCACAACAAATCTCTTCGATCATCCGACAATCTACTTCTTGCAATACCCTCTCACAACTCTTCATATTTCGGCAACTCCTTCTCTGTGGAAGCAGTTCGCTTATGGAACGACTGACCTATAGATCTGCGAAAGATAGAATCCAAAGATACTTTTAAGCGCTCCATAAGGGAACACTTTCTGAAGCGATTGTATCAATAACTTATCACATTTCATTATTATTATCATTATTTTATTTTATTATCTTTTCCACATCTAGTTCTATCCATAAATTATTTCGGTTTTCATCATTTTTTTTCTTTAATTGATGTCACATATTTGTACTGTATTTATATAATTTTAATTTTAACAAATAACATTAAGTAGTTTTAAGATTTAACGCGCACGGAAACATTGTTAACAACCATCACAGGTTGGCAGGTAGAAAATGCTTAGAAATTAAGCCTACCTTTTTGTACACAATTCAACGTAGTGCAAATAAAGTGTTTTAAATAAAATAAATAAAAAAACAACAACATTCCATACCCCGTGGTAAGCTCTAAGCTTTTGTTACGGGTGTACTAGATATCTGATATACCTAAATACCAAATTCAAAGTTGTTAAACATGTTATATGTTTGTTAGGTAATAAGTACCTAACAAAGTGAATTATATGCGTTTATTTATAAATGTGAATAAATGTATTTTTGACAACCTCTGTGGCTCAGTTGGCGAAGGTTTGACTGAGGCGCAGGGTTCAATTTCCGCCCGGGGGACCAGATTTTGTCGTACGATCTATAATTTCTGGTTTCAGGTCTGCGTGTTTTCTATGTATCAAAATATACAAAAAAAAATCACAGTCACCTAACACCCATTACATAGTAAGCTCTGCTTAATTTGTTGGTAGGTGATGCTGTGTGAGTAGTCCGGAAATATTTATTTTTGTATATTTATTTGTATTACTTTAAATAACACATACCTAACTTATGTGTTATTTTAAATCTATTAGACCTCCACGAACATTTCCAGACTAAGTTAAGATAAATCCGTTCAGCCGTTCTCGAGTGAGACAAACGAACAGAAATTCATTTTTATATATATGGAAGATAATGCTCATGTGTTATGTGATGTCATTTTTATAAATGCATAATATTTATTTTGCATTATTATTTTTTTAATTAAAGTTTCCTTATTGCCTCAGCTGAGTTAAAAGAATTTAAACTATTAATTGACATTATACATACAGACAGGACATTATAATGTAATGTATCATAATGAAAAGTAAATAGCATGTGTGTAGATTTTTAATTATAATTATTTTAAACCCCCGACTAAAAAAGAGGGGTGTTATAAGTTTGACGTGTCTGTCTGTCTGTCTGTCTGGGACATCATAGCTCCCGAACGCATTAACCACGGAACCCTCGATGCATTAGTATGAGCCCGTCTCATAGTTTTGTGATTTACTGGATATCTTATAATGATATAAATTTTAATATAAATCTAAATTTAAAATTTAATCACAGTGTCATAGTTTTCGTTGGCATACTCCTCCGAAACGGCTTGACCGATTCTCATAAAATTTTGTGAGCATATTAAGTAGGTCAGAGAATCGGCCAACATCTATTTTTCATTTTGCAAAACAACGTTTGCTGGGGTTAGCTAGTAGTAGGAATAGAATACAATAAAATATGAAAATACAGAACAAATGTTGCTAAAAAGTAGCATTGTCAAACTTACACCAAAGAAAGTGACACAAAAAATAATGTCATAATAATAATACATACATGAATTCTCACGGTTCAAAGTAGCCTTTGTTCTTTCTGGGGATAAGAGAATCTGTATATTAAATTTCAATGCCCAGTCAGAAAATATTTTGCGTAGAATTATTAATAATTATATTACCATAAAGCTAAAATTAACGTAAATTTGTATCCATCAACTTAATTTTAGTCGGTTATTTTAGGAAATTGCACCAGATTTTATTAATTTAGACTGTTTTCTAGTAAGTAATTTTTCAGCCATTTCAATGTGTTCATGTAAGGTTGAAATAAGGTTTTCTTAAGAAAGTTGCAGATAACAAATCAGGCTTTATAGATAGATACCTATTCAAAAAACATCTTATCTAAAAACAAGAACTAGAAAGGAGTGCAATAAGTCAAGTGAAGAATTATTCGAACCTGGTGCCTAAGCAACAATAAAATTATGACGATTAATCGTTTGTTACAATGCCGTGCCTTCCGACTGAGCTATTCGGTGTTGAAATGATTGTTGTAGTTCTCCGCAGATTGTACGAGTAACCATTAGCTTGTAAGGTTTTTTTTTACATATCACAAACAAGGGACTCTTTTTAACCGCCATTTGAATATAAACAAAATGTCATAATGTCATAAATAGCCAATTTTTGTCATAAGTCTTTCTGTTTTGTATTGATTGTTATTGGTCTTATTATCCTCATATTAATAACAAGTACATACCTACTTACTTAATTACTTATAATATGTTGTAATCTGTTATAATACTTTTATCCAGGCAAGTAGGTAGGTACCTAATAGCTACGTGCAGTGGGCCGATAATCGTCTAATAATGGTAGCCGTAATTTTAATAAGTACATAATAGTTGTACAAACCACCTTTGTACCCGCGTTATATTTATAGATTACTAGTCGACCCGACAGACGTTATCCTGTCCCACGTCTCAAAAAACAATATCCAGTTGACCGTATTGTGAATCTAAACCATTCCCAGATCCTTGAACACACACAAAAAATTTCATCAAAAGTGGTCCAGTCGTTTGAGAGAAGTTCAGTGACATACACACTCACAGAAGAGTTATATTTATAAAGATTCGGGTGTAGGCACAGATTAGTTCATAGTTAGGTTTGTTTACATTTTCTAAAGGACTTCGAGATATATAAAGATCTTTCTAGAACCTTGCGCTATTTGACATTTGGTTATTGGTTTCGGGAATCTAGATATACGTTTATTACCTACTTTTTGGAATATACGGTTCTGTTAAACGATGATAACGTCATAAACATTGAAAATATAAATTATTTACGAACACTGAGAACTTGTGATGTTTGGTACAGATTGGTGGTAGGGTGCCTGATCCGAACAATTGTACGGATAATAATTATGTTGTGTATTAAATGTGTAAGCGCTTGTGCTACATAAGGGAGTTAAATTGAAACTCCAGCATAATTTTCTGTATTTATTGATACTGAGTACGTCTAGCTGGGGTCGCTACGTAGATGCCAACAGGACGGGGTGACGTTTGAGCTCATATTTATGAGCTTGTACCTTATACAATTGTCATAGTAATGGCCTTTTCAATGCCTAAATCAGACAAAGCTAAATTATTATTATTTATATTATAATTATTTGGAGGGCTATGGGCTTGAACATCTTCCCACCCCGGGAAAAAGTGAAAAATGTCTGCATTCAATGAAACTATGCAACACAGACATATAATATTAACTATTTATTGAGATTTATTTATACAAACAAATTGACCCAGCTAGAAATTATAGAAAGCATTTGGTATTAAGTGAATTTAACTTCAAGATATCTTCATCAATGGACGTCTTCATCAGTGGACATCTTCTTCTGTGTCGATCTGCACCAATTGACTTATTCAGTGTGAGAAGACTTGTTACCGGTAACGACGTCTGCACTGCATTACTTGTGATTTCATTTGATCCAGGGAAGAGATACTCGCCCAAGACGCCAACATATAGGTGGGATATTTTCTTCCTGGATGAGAACTAGGTCAACGTTTCAACGTGTGTGAGTTCGTTCTCAATTTAGTTATTTGTTGTAGTTCGGCGATATATTCCTTTTGCCATCTTGTGGCGAAAGTGTTGGCGTAGTCGCTCAATCCGAGCATAGCGCTGAAGAGTGGTTTCAGGTCGATCTTCCATAAAGCAGGCGAAGACATCGCGTTCAGCTGCCTTCCGATTAGAAAGTGCCCTGGAGAGAGGGAAAGGAGTCGTTAGGGCATGCGGTTTAAGGACGCAAGAGATGACTGTTTGAATGTTGACAATTCTTTATAGGTTAAATGACTTTTGCTTACAACACGACGGAAATGGTGTTTAGCGGATTTTACCCCGGCTTTGCCTCCCAGAGGTCTCCGAAGTGAGGAGCTTACGGAAGTGAACTAATTTTAATTATTTACTGACTTGCAAAATCAGATAAAGGTTCTGTAGCTTTCGTAAAAAAATGACTTATGTTCTTCGCGGCAGCTACTAAATTAAAACCATTGTCAAATATTTCTACTGGCTTTCCCCTTCGAGCTATAAATATATTTTTATCATAAGTGTACGCACATTAGTGATAAAAAAGGGAGAATTAGTGCTTCATCACTAAGCACTAATTCTCCCTCTTACCTATTCTTATTAATCACACATCACCTTGAAAGGAAGATAAGGGTTATATTTTAATTTTAAGGTTTATTTATAATAAACAAACATGAATCTATTCGGCTGCGAATAACTCGCACTCTGCTGTCTACACATTAAATAAATGATAAGGAAATTATTTATTTAATGTGTAGACAGTTAATATTACAATAACTTTATTGTAATTATTGTTAATGATGTTTTACGTGTTCAAATATTCTTTGAATCCTCGTCAGTTTAGAAAAGGTTTCAAAATGAATAATGTTGTTATCTACACTAATATAATAAAGAGGAAGGATTTGTACCTATTTTTGTATGTTTGTAATGAATAGGCTCAAAATTACTGGGCCGATTTAAAAAATTATTTCACCAATAGAATGCTACATTCTTCCAATTTGACATAGGCTACATTTCATTGTGAATAAATCTAAATTTAAAATTTAAGAAAAACCCCCGATTCCAACGCCTTCATTTCCTTAAATGTAAAACGACATAATATTATGTAATGTGGACGCAATGCGCTTTCATTTGATACCCCACACTAGTATATTTGCAGATTTTCTGTTTTCCTTCCCCACTCTCAGCCCCATAACTTCTAAACGGCTCAACCGTTTTCATGAACCAATGAAAAACCAATTTTCATGAAACATGTCTAAGAACACTCGGTCCAAACTCACCTTTCATACAAAAAAAAACTAAATTGAAATCGCTCCATCCGTTCGGGAGCTATGATGACACAGACAGACAGACAGACAGACACACAGACAGACAGACAGACAGACAGACAGACAGACACGTCAAACTTATAACACCCCTCTTTTTTGGTCGGGGGTTAAAAATAAGGGATCCTTGGCAAAATTTGAACAATGTAACCGAATAAATAGAATAGGAGTCTTAAAATGTCTTTCGTCGAATGCGCTGCCGAAACTATTAGCGATGGAACAAAATAATGTACAGCAATATTAAAGAACATCATAATGTCTACAAAAAACTCCGCGGTAGCATATTATGTCCAACTATTGTAGTTATGTCACTACAACAACTTTTTTCATTTTAAACATTAATCTTATATATAAAAATTAATCGCAAAATGTGTTGCTAAGCGCATAACTCAACTTTTTTTTAAATGTTCGTTGGAGTTCAAGGATGATTTTTACGGCGAGAAAAATTCGAATAATTTCCGGGAAAATTTTATACCCGTGCGACGCCGGGGCGGGCCGCTAGTTTAATATAACTGTGTTGGACTTTACCTAAGGTAAATCATGAGTTTTGTATTAAGTGCTGGTAAAAAAAAATCGAACGACAGTTAAACTCAACAACCAATATCAATAATCTTCATACTATTAAATAACTATTGTTCTTGAAAATTACGTCATACAGGTTCGTGGAATAGGCCTACCGGGGAAACCACGTTCAAAAAAACGCGCCGAGTACACTACCTCACAGGTGGTGTGGAAATAATGTGTGCATATTATGTAGAACGTGATTCTTACAAGCGCAATATCTAGCAAATGGTGGGTCTTAGAGAAAAAATCATTGGTGATATTTTTATAGAGAATTTTGTGATCTACAACTTTTCCTTGAGGTACTTTTTAATAAAAATTACCGTTTTAGAGAAAAATCCAAAAAACCCAAAATGTTGACATTTGGGCGCGAATAACTCCCTTAGCTCACAATGGGATGGGATCGAGTGGGACTTATGACACTTTATTTTTTATAGCTAACCTAAGGTCTCTACGGAGATTTGGCTGTGTCGGAATTTTCTTTATTTCAATTGTCTATATTGACTGGACTATGACCCTAGCAGCAGAAACTTCTTGATACGAAACTAAATAATGGTATTTTGAATAGGGGATATTTTAACATTATGCTAATCAAACATTCGTTATTAAGATTATGGTGTGTTGTGTAGTGATTTCTAAGTGAGTGATTATATTGTGTTGTGTAGTGATTTCTAAGTGTGTGTGTGAGTGTGAAATGCATAAAATATACGGAGCTATAACTTAAAACTATATTGTAAAAAGTCAATAAAAAATAGAAACCAACCAAGTTGCTTAAAATATTGGTATTACTTGTTGATTTAAAATGGTTAACAAATATATTGCTATTGCAGTAGTTAGGTATTGACATCCTTATCAGTAGATCTTCGAGACATAATAGTCATTGTGAAATGGCGTTGTTTAGTCCGTCCTCGGTGTCGATGCGGATTGCTTGTGAGCTGTCCATTTTTTTAAGAGCGTGCACTACCTCAGCAGAAAATCAAATTTCGCCTCAGCTCGTTACGCCGACGCGCCGCGGCGCACGGGCGGCGCCACTTGGCAGACGGCCGGTGGCAACGTACTTACTTCGCGCGCAAAATTATATTGGGTTGGGTTCACGCTAGTTTAAAACAATCTTATTGAAGTTAGGTACAATATTCTTGTCTATAAGGTAGATAATTAGGTACCTACCTACTAAGAAACGAAATTATCAAATATGTAATAATACATTTTTCTTCATAATAATTTAAAAAATAGTACAGGACCTATAACCTGCAAAGTGAGGTTTATCACTTATTAGAAAACATTAAAAATGTAATAATAATATTATAATCATATTTTATTGTTTTTCAATGTAATTGCCAACATACCTACTACTGCTACTAGACCACGGAGGCGTTATTTTCTGATAAAACACTAGACAAGTGTGAGTCGCTATAGCGCTGAGGGTTCCGAACATTCTTTTTTGTATTACCAAAAGAAAGACAGTGTTTTGCGTAATGTAATGGTGCTTATGCCTACTACTAACCTAAAATAGGAACGCAATACTATTTATTTATTCTGTGGTACTAGTAAATATAGTATAGTAAAATATATCTACCTACTTACTGATTTTTATGTTGAAAAAGATCAAAAAGAATAACTTATTGATCTTTTTCTTAATTTGAAAAAGATCAATCAGTTAATAAGTTTATTTTATTGGTTATTTCTTGAACTCCTATTTTGTTATGCAAAATGCAAAAAAATAAAATTCTATTTTATTATTATAATTAATATGTTGGAATAATGTATTTCTGTTAAGTTTAATTCATAAATTATTTGTTGGTTGGCATAAAAGGTTAAAAAAAATATTATGTAATATTGTTTAACATAATTTATGTTTGTATTTTAAATGTTAAATATGTATACCTAAGTTATTGTTAGGTGATTAAGATAAAATATAATATGTAATTAATGTTGTCTCAATTAATAGCAACAATTTTTTTTAGAATAACACATCAAGGTGTTGTTGTAAAAAAATCTGTAGGTAGGTAGGTACTTCGCAGCACTAGGCTAAAAGTACATTAAATAAAACTAAAATAAAAATGCACCAAAGAATTTTATTTATTTTTATTGACACTCTGTTATGTCTCTAATTGGCATATTTTAGACCAGGGTAGAAGCCTTGAAAAATAATAAAAAGTGAAAAAAAAATAATAGTAGGATGACACCCATTAGAAAAGGAGGGGAATATTATAAAAATGAAAGGAAAAATAATTTACGGGCGATCTGAGGTCGGGAAGGGGAAGGGGGATGAGTTTTTAAGGGTATAAAATGGTTTTTCTCGATTTCCGGCAAAACTAAAAGTCGTATCGAAAAAAGTCAAATGGCAAAGTTGTAGGTAATAAAAAAATCTAATACTTTTGTATCTACACTTTTTTCACATAACCACTGAATTTATGTGAAAAATCCAAAAAACCAAGTTTTTGGTTTTTTATTTTTATCTTTTACAAAAAATTTTTTTTTTAACGAAATTTGGTGAAATCTTACCTTTTTATGTCCCAAATACGCTGTAATTTATTTGATTAAAAATATTTATTTTTTCACCTTATTTTGAATTAATATCAAAAAAACACCCTAATTTTAAATCGAAAATTCACCCGTCAAAATATCAGCTTTTTTTCAAAAAGTTGGTATGGTTTCTGTTCGCTGAAATCTCTACTTTCCGATGGTGAAAAAAATAATATATGTTACTACAGTAAATCTTCTCATAAAATGCAAAAAATAAAAAAAAAAACATGAAATCGAAATTTTTTTTTTAATTATTATAAATAATTTTGAGCTAATTATTTAAATTTACACTTTTATTACTTGAAAAACGTTAGATTACATGTGACATTGATAACAAAAAAATTACAAATAAAAATATACTACTATAATTAACAAACAAATAAGTTAATAAAATTAATATTTAATACAGTTTGAACATAAATTTGTGCATTTCAAACCATGTTTTCATGTTTATATCTACTCAGGTATATATAATTTATCTTTAAATAGTTATAAATAGGCATTTCCGCATATAAATTAAAGAAGATTCGACAACACATACCAGCATCAATGTATATAAAGATAGGTATTTTATATTTCCAACTTCTAAGAATGACAAGGTAACTAAATTAGGCGCGTATGATGTGTAGGTACGTTTATTAACTCAAAACCTTTTTCTTCTCGAAGGGATTTTAATGATGCTGATGAGCGAAATGTACTTAACGGGTTCAATATTATCAATTTGATTGGCTACTAGCTTTGAATACCATGAGGCCACATCCTAAGAAATACACAAAATAAATGATAAACCTAAAGAATAAGTGTTTATTTATATTCATGGGTTAGAAAGTAAGCGAGCATAAAAGAATAGAAAATGAACGCATCTGCTAACATGATAAGAGAAACAAACATAAATCTGTAATTATTCGGATTATTTATATAACTTCAATAAAGCGTATTACATAAAGTATGTTACAAAATAATATAAATAAAATACAACAATACCCACACAAACGAGGAAACACACACAAACAATCTTGAACTAGGTAGATCCATAATCTCGGATTTGAAAGGCTTTGAGTTTCATATACTTACGTGACCAAACTCAAACTTACTTACTTTTGTGTTATTCCGATTTATAAATAGCTAAATAAATCGAAAAAGCCGTGTTGGCTAAGTGGGAGGACACTCGACTTTCATTCCGAAGGTCGTGGGTTCAAACCCTGCCACGCACCTCTGGATTTTTCTTCTTGAGAAATTTATGTGCGCTTTAAACACGTGCTTTAACGGTGAAGGCAAACATCGTGAGGAAACCGGCATGTTCTGAGAACTTTAAAAGAGTTTGAAGGACATGTGACATTCACCAACCCGCACTTGGCCAGCGTGGTGAATTAAGGCCTAATCTCTCAATTAGGCGGGGGTGCCCGAAACATCTGCTGCGTACGAGATGGTTGTAAGAGTGGACGCTGATACGGCTGGTGTTGGAACTGAAAAGCTGGACGCCACGGCTGTGGATGCTGCTGCGATTACGGCTGCATGGGCATAGGCCTTTGTACACCAAAATTAAACGCTTTAGGAATGGCAAAATTAGGTGCTACGTACGGTACCTTAGGTGATGATGATGACTGCTGCGCTACGTTGCGGCGGTCACCGCTGTCATTCCTATGCTGTAGGTACATTACATTTAATTCCTCTTGGACAAATTCCAAAGCCTTTTCTATAGTGATACAGCTTTTATAATCTGTGCCAATTGTTATGGTAGAATATATAATGTACTTTTGCATTGTAATGTTTTTTGTACCTACTTAATTAAAAAAAATACAGTAATTGCGCGGCCTTTTGCCTGTATCACCTTCGAAAAATCTTGTCGTAACTTGTTCGAACATTTTGCATAGTAAATTTGGAAAATACATTTTCTGACATGTCTCCAAGTAGAAAACGATTGAGTTTATGTTTGCGGTGTCATTTAAACATGGGTTTATGTTATTCAAAGTGTTCGTGCTGTTCCAAAACGTTTCATCTTTTTGCATCCGGTTTGAAATCACTACGATTCTATAGAAGTTTCACTTCAAAAGTTTCTTTATTCAGTCAGGTTGTCCACATACATACAAATTACAAAAATACAAACTTATGACATTAAATTAAATTAAATTTAAATTACCCTGGTTGACCAGAACTGATATGAAGAATGTTCATGTTATATAGCTCTCTGATATGACAAGTATTTTTTTGTAAATGTAAAATTTATAATTGGTTTAAGATATACATATATAAGAAGAACTCCAAATTTGATGTTTTTCATAAGTCTTCAAATCAAGATAAAAAATTCAATTCACAGGCATATTTAGAGCATTGCTTATTTCTCATTTTATTTTCATGAAATTTATTTTAATAACGCCCTGGCATAGAATAATAAAATAAGCCCTGGATTTAGTTGCTTGACAAACAGACTCTATTCTTCAACCAGTTAAATAGCCAAGGATAATCCCTATTTAAGAACAGACTTAAGAATATTCTTATACATAAATGCTATTATACAGTTAATTAATTCCTTCTTGACAAATTTTAGTATTATATAACTGATAAAAATATATTTAATGATGTATCTACATATAATAATAATCAACTAATTAGGAAATATTTCACAGACAAATCACATTTGTGACCAAATGCATTGTGCCCATGTAGAACACTTTTTTTTAAACTACATTTGTGACCAAATGCATTGTGCCCATGTAGAACACTTTTTTTTAAACTTAATACCATGTATACACTCATGTTTTATGCAAATAAATTATTCTTATTCTTATCACGGCCGCCGTGGTACCGTCGTCATGGTTCACGCAGAACTGGCGCGGCTCCGGACCCTCTTGGGAGCCAGCCTCGAGGGAATCAGACTTGTTCATTCTGCAATATCAGTATTGATTTAAATAAAATGTACAAGAGTGACTCCACATCGACTCTCCCAGCAGGTGATAATGCTGAGAGGGTGGTACTCACAAGTCGATGTGCTCCTGCTCTCAGACGCACAGCGCCGCCAGGGACATCCACATGGTGGGCAGCGCAGTTCTCCGTTTTTAATACTCTTATGTATATTTTCAAATTAAGCTAAAAGTAAGTGATTTGTGTTTTTTTGTTTTTTAGTCACGCTATGTGGAAACATGTAAATGGTTCGTAGTTATAGTTAGGGAGGCGAGGTGGCTCTATCCCTGCAGCTGCTGGCGGCCATCGCGGCCGGTTTCCTCTTCACGGCCATCGTGCTGGTCGACTCACACGCCTGGATTTACATTAACACTAAGTATGACATGTCTGATTATGTTGCTCGATATTGTTGTATTATTTCTTACAAAATCACTCAAGTCCCATTTATCCAGTATTACATAGTCTTTTTGTTTCAATTATTTATGACTAACACTACTACTTATGATATACAAAAAACACCTTAGGTCGTCCACTGTTAAATTTAGTCATATGACACAGGGACTTCTCTCTTGACGTCCCATGTCCTTCGAACTCATTAAGTACTCAGAACATGCCGGTTCTATCAAGATGTTTTGCCTTCACCATTATAGCACGTGTTTTTGTAAAGCGCACATTAATTTTCAAGAATAAAAATACAGAGATGCGCGGCGTCTTTTTTCTTGTTTCTGTTTTTTGTTTCAAAAGATTGGAAGCCGCTGATCTCGCTGATATCGAGATAAATAAATAACTAAAATAAAAACGAATTGTGCAAAATAAACTCCACTAAATTTAAAGTCTATTTTGAGACACTTTGTGCTATGTATCTTAAGTTTGTCATATAATATCAAATCAACAACAATATTCGTTTTCAAACGTTTTAGACAAGTCAAATAAACTAAATTTTGTCCACCGCGAGTTGATTCCCCAACAGAAACTCGAATGAAGTCCGAACTTAATTACCAGAGAGTATATAATCACTACGTTTCTCCAACTGTTTTGAGTTTGTTTGTCAATATTACAGAATGAAGTAAGGTTGCCATTCAAAACTAGAGATGTACTCATCCATAAACGTAGTGATTATATTTTCTTTGCTCATGCAGATTAATTAACATTTTAGTATATAAAGCAATCAATTTCAATCAGTGAAGGAAATAGAAAGCAAATCCAATAGACATTTTTTTTCGCTCGCTCGCTTCCGCTGTGAGCAGACGTGCAACTCGAAACTTAAAAAATATTTTAATACAGTGCCAAAGTAATTTCAACTTACCATACATAAACATAAATTCGTTTATTGCAAAAATCGTACTCTGTCGCTCATACGTAAGGTGTCGGACACGGTCGACTAATATCGGATACATTCGGCTCGTATAGTTCGGGAGTTCGTGGCTTGTTCGAGATGAGTGTTCAACGTAGTCCACCCAAGACACTGTCTTCAGACACAGCAAAAAACACCCTTACTTACGTAACTACAAAATCTTGCACCGGATCACACCCTGACCTTTCAAGACTTGGAACAGGTGAATATGAATCGCAAAACTTAGCTACTCGAAAGAGAAGAGTACCACATGATAATCAAGAATATTTACTTGGAGAATTTAAGGCGGATATTCTAGGCATACTAGAAAGCTACGCTAAAAAAACAAGTGATTCTGTTAATTCCATCAATCAGAATATATCATCAATCACGGATCATCTTGCAGACTTAAAAGTCACAGCTGAACAATTAGTAGCCGAAAATAAAGATATCAAATCACAAATTGTAACCTTATCAACAACAGTTGAAAATACACAGGACAGAATGAAATCCTTAGAGAAAGACGTAATAAATTTAAGAGTAAACTCAGCAAACTATACTTCATCTGGCACATCGCATTCGCCTCTTTGTGAGGATCTTTTGGCTGAACTACAGGAAAGAACAGAACGCAGTAAAAATATAATAATTACAGGTATTGCTGAAAAACATGCCAATGACGTTACACAAAGACGAACACATGATGCAGAAGAAGTTGCAAAAGCTCTTGCATCTATTTTACCTCCGATTTCTGATCCAGTGAAAATAATACGTATTGGTAAATACGACAGTAAGAAAAATAGACCATTGAAAGTATGCTTTCAAAATCCAGATTTAGTCAAGAACATTTTAAGAAACAAAAATAAGCCCACGGGAATAAAAATATACTCCGATCAAACTCCACAGCAGCAAAATAATATCAACATGCTCCGTAATGAACTACAACGACGTATTGATGCAGGAGAAGTTGATCTGATAATTAAGTATGTAAAAGGAAATCCTAAAATTGTTAAACAAGAGTCAAAAAACTAAAGAAAAAGACAGAGAACAATTGTCTAAGCTCAGGTATAAATATTAAATATCATCTAATAAACAAATATGAAAACTTGCCTAGTAACTTAGCATTTTTAAAAATTTTTTACACAAATATTAGAAGTATAAGAAAGTCCGGAAAGTTTGAAGAACTACAATGTATACTGAAAGCGTTTCCGACGAAGATACATATTATAATTCTTACTGAAACGTGGCTCAGCACTGAAGAAGAAGCAAAAACCTACAATATCCCTAACTATGCTCATATATACAATTTTAGGCATGACTCCAAAGGTGGTGGTGTATCCATTTACATCCACAACAGCATCAAGTTTGAAGCTAAAGAAGAACTGTACAAAGAAGGTAACCACTACTTATGGATATATTTACCCCAGCTAGCACTAAATGTAGGAGGTATATATAAACCAGGAGATACTAACTTTAAAAACTTCATGGACATATTTACACAACAATTAGCAAGGAAAAAACGTACAATTATCTTTGGTGACTTCAATCTGGATTTAATGTGTGACAATAACAACAATAGACAATACTTGGATGCTTTAAAAGAAGAAAATTACACTATTTTGAACAAACTCTGCAAAACCTTTTCAACACGACAGACAGACAAAACAAACACAATTCTGGATCATGTGTCAACAGACCTGACAAATAATGATTTTCAGTTCACTTTATTAGAATCATCACTATCTGACCACAAACAGATAGTCGTAGAAATTTCAAAAATAACTCCAAAGGTAAAAAAAAGCACAAAATACGATGCTATAGATTATGAAAAACTATACAAAAACATTAAAGAAAGTAATTATACAAATGTCAATAATGACTACGAATACTTAGAAACTTTTATTAGAACTCACATAACAAGCAGTAAAATAACTAAAATAAAGATAGCAAATTTGCCGAGGGACGACTGGATCAACAGGGAAGTGATAAATATGATAAATAATAGGAATGAAATATGGCAAAAATGTATACTAGATAAAGAAAACGAGGAACTTAAGAAAAAGTTTATAGAAGAGAGAAACGAAGTTGGAAAGATGATAAAAAACGAAAAAAGGAACTACTACCACAAAGAATTCAAAAAGTGCGATAATAACCCTAAGAAAATGTGGAGCCTAATCAACACATTATCCTTAAACAAAACTAAAGCCAATACAACGCCATCTAAACTAGTAGTAAATGCACATACAGTTACAAATAGCCTTGAAATTTGCTCTGTTTTCAATGATTTTTTCGCAAATATTGGTTCCAATTTAGCAAATCAAATACCAACTGTATATCACCTCCAGGAAGGTAACTCCTTGATGTATGAACCAGGTTATAAACATGACATTTTACTGACTGACCTGAAGCCTTGCTCACCCAAAGAAGTTACAAGAATCATAACCCAGCTCAAAAACGATTCCAGCACCGGGTTTGACGAAATTAACACTAAAACAATTAAATGTATTAAAGACTTCCTAGTAACCCCCCTCACAAATTGTATTAATGAATATTTAAAAAGAGGTATATTTCCCAGCAACTTAAAAATTGCTAAAGTGTTACCTATTTATAAAAGCGGGGCCAGAACCGATCCTAACAATTACAGGCCTATCTCTGTTCTCCCAATAGTGTCTAAAATTTTTGAGAAGGTCATTTACTCTAGACTCGATACATACTTAAACTCAAAGAAATTCTTGATTCCTGAACAGTACGGATTTCGTAAACAGTCAAACACTCTAGCTGCAACTATAGACCTGGTTACTGATATCAAAAATAATATAGACAAAAGAAATGTATGTCTCGGAATTTTCATTGACTTGAAAAAAGCTTTTGATACGGTAAGCCACCAAAAACTCTTAAAAAAACTTAATAATATAGGAATTAAAGGAAATGCTTACAATCTACTGGAATCATACATAAGTAACAGATCACAAAGAGTTAAAATCGGTGAATACACTAGCAGCATGCAAAAAATTACATACGGTGTCCCACAAGGGTCAATCTTGGGCCCTCTCTTGTTTCTCATATACGTCAATAGTATAACTAACCTTAAGCTTGAGGGTAGCGTAACGCTCTATGCAGATGACACTTGTCTTTTTTATTATGGTCCATGTCTGAGGGAAGTATTTGAGAGGGCGCAGAAAGATCTCAACACTCTTAATGAATGGTTCTTACATAACCTTCTAACTATCAATACCTCCAAAACATCGTATATGATTTTTGCAGCAAAAAACAAATGTATACCTACTTGTAATCCACTTACCGTAAACAACATACCAATTAAACGTGCTAATACAGAAAAATATCTCGGATTGCTTTTGGATGACAAATTATCATGGAAGCCTCACATTGAAAAAATTAAATCTAAATTAACATCACTTACCGGGGCTATGCGTAACATCAGTAAATGCTTACCCCTAAGCATAAGAAAATTAATCTATAATTCACTTGTTAAACCTCATCTAGACTATCTAATTGAAATTTGGGGTGCTGCTCCTAAAACCACAATCCAATTATTGCAAACTGCACAAAATAAAGTGATTAAGCGACTTCACAATTACGATTATTTGACTCCAACTAGCACTTTGTACAAAAAAACGCAGCTACTGCAAATATCACAAATTTTTCAACTTAATACCTGTGCACTAATTAAAAAAATTTTAGATAATAAAATACAGACAAAAATAACACTCATAAAAAAGAAATATAAATATAATCTAAGAAACACTAACAAATTATATATTCGACCACCCCGGACGGTTAACTACGGAAAAAGGAATATATTATATGAAGGAGTATTATTGTACAATAAGTTAACCCAAGAAATAAAAGATTCTCAAAATATAAATATATTCAAAAAGAAAGTAAGACAATACCTTTTTCATGATAATTAGAAAGAAGAAAAACAATATGTATATATATATATATAATTTAACTATACCACATAATGTGTAAAATTATATATGTATTCATTTATTATATATATATTGTTATTCTAAATTTAAATTACAATGAAATAAAGTTTATATAATCATTAACAACATAAAACGTTCACAAAAAGTAAATTTCTTAGTCGCTAGCTCTTCAACTACATTACGCACACATTGATAGAGCGATGCGACCGGGCGGCTTGCGGACAATTAACAAATTCCACAACTACCCTATTTGTGTTTCTAATTATTTTATATATTATTATTGTTAAAACTATGCTATAATATTGTTACATACAAATTTAATGGCTATCTTGTAACTGCGTTTAATCAAAGAGCGTAAATAAGTTATTTTATTATGTTGTTTTATTGTCTTTAGCTAGATAATACTTAGTATAAGTTTTGCATTGTTTAATTTAAGGAAGTGAGCGTTTCGCTATAAATAAGAAAAACATGTATTCTCTGTTAAGTGAACTGTATTGTTCTTCTGAGAATAAATATCTTTAAACCAAAAAAAAAAAAAAGACACAATTATCCAAAGACATCTTGGTGTTTCAATTAGTAGGTAAAGATATCTCTGTATCTAGTTAGTGTGCTCACGAGCCGTACTTTTATTTTTCCGGGTGTAGGTATGGTTGTTGCAAGTTATTTTTCTTGAAATGTTTTTGTATTTCATCGTATTTCATTTATTTATTTACAAAACACAAATTCTTAGATCTCTTTTATAGATATGATGCTCGCCCCAGAATTTTCTTTGAACTTTTCGACTTCAATCTAGAGAAATCTTAATTGAGATAAATGAACATCGAAAACTACGTCTTCCGGTTCTTATCGTGAGTAAATCCCGTTTTCAATCTATACAAATATAGTAGAACTGAATTGTTTGTTTGAAAGCCCAAAAGCCGGATTTCTGCCCGTAATACACTTAAAACGGCTGAGCTTAAATCATCGTCATCGTTTGTTGAGCAAGACTCTCCGGTCACATATCCGACTGGTGATGTAAAAAATCATTGTCTGGGGGGGTAATTCTCGCACCCGGACCCTATGGGTTAGTAAGAGCACAGAACTGACTAATATAACTGGGTCTGTGGTAAGAGTAAGTTACGATTCTTTATGGTTTAGTTTTGTATGTAAGAGAGGGCATAACCTTTCTAAATAGATGTCCAATTGTTTCAATTGAAATTGCCTGTATCCAGTAAGAACATAGGCTCTATCTGAACCATATGTCAGTTTTAAGCTCTAAATCTAGATTTAGCCTGGTGCATATACATCTGTCATTTCAGTTCGACAGATAACAGCGATTCTATTGTTTTTTTTTTCTTCTTGAAGAAAATATGTGGCTTTAAACACGTGCTTTAACGGTGAAGGCACATATCGTGATGGCCATCGCGCCCATTGTCACATTCGGTGCTTGCTGAAATTTAAATGTCATGTTATACGATAAGCTGGCTTCCCCAGGGTGTTTTTGGACACATGATTATATATCAGCTGCATAATATACTATTTAATAGTTAACAGTTCCATATCTAATCTAATGTTTTTATTAAAAGTTGGAGGTATGCTAAATAGTTGTTATTGCATAGTCATAGTTACCTGCATGTACGCTGGCCGCGCGTTTTGCCTCTGTTGAGCTTGTAGGTACGCCTCTTGACTGGCTCGTCCAGGCATCATGTTCTAAAAACGAAATATGCATATTAATCAAGTAGTCATACTATTTGATTACTCCATCGTTTACACACAACCAAGTAATGTCTGTCTTAATGTAGAATGTATTTTTATTAGCTATAAATTTCAGAATTATACTTGATTTTATTGTAAGACTAATATTATATTACAATAACTATGGTAAAATGGTGAATGACACATTTAAATTACTGAATAATTCGCATATTTAAAAAAAATAATATCTCCATTACAATATCTATGTATATCATAAATATTCTTAACTAACTATTTACCCAAGGCTCTAAATCTATTGATAAATATTTTTCATCATTCGTTATGTCAGTTTCTTATTACAAAATAAGGGGCTAGAAATGGATGCTAAAGATAAATTTTTAAAACCTCTCTTATGTTATCTTGATAGACCCTTAGTCGCAAACTCTATTTGCTGATTGGTCGCATTTAAGTGTTAGACTTATTTTCACTAACTTATTGCCAAAGTTACGTCGGCGCTTATCGCAAGATTAATACAATTCAGTCGCCAAGAGATCTCAATTAGGTACGTAGCGCAGTCCATAACACTGCACCAATCAGGTGCTTTGCAGGGTCAATGTCTGTACCATGCACCTTGGACGCGAGTTTGGAAGTGTGACACTGGTGTGACAATATAAGCCTGTTGAGGTTGTTGGACCACTGCAAGTGGAATCACTTGTTGTGTCATTTCCACTGGCTGTCCATTGTCTTCAGAGACGCCGAGTGATTGCAAGTGCTGTTGTTTAAACTTATTCCGTGCATTTTTGTAAAACTCATACATATGTTTATTCCAGCCTATAATATTCTTATTTCTATAATGTTTAATTTTATTTAAATTATTTGTCAAAACAGCCCCTTCCTGCATAATTCTTACAATGTCATAATATAAATTGTCAATAATTAACCTATGAGAAATGTCAAAACAATTTTTATCAGCACATAAAATAAATTCAGATGGAAAATTAATTACTTTCAAATTATCATTGCAAAATGTCGAATATTCATTGATTTGATAAAGATTTCTATCACCCCATATAACTTTATTATTATTATTATTATTCAAACACGGTCCTAATTTATATCTCACACATTTTGGTGTTTGGTCAAGAACCTGTTTAAGGAGAGATACAAATTCTTCTTCTCTACCTTTATACCATTTAACGGACTGCCATGGGCTCAAATATAATGCTGCCTCCCATCACTGGCATTGTAGAACTTTTATTGACAAACCGTTCGCCAAGCAATCTTGCTAAGCGCAATTAATCCTCATCCATAACATCTTCTTATATATAAAATTCTCGGAATCCTCTGATATCCAAAATTCCAATCAGGTACCTAACATGCACTTGGCTTAGGTCAGAAAACCGGCTTAAAAACCGAGATAACGAAAAGTTAAGTAATCATAATAATAATATTACAACGAACGATGCTTTCGTGTCGCCTAAATTCCAATTCACAGCGATTTGTGATTAAAAAATACTTGAAGCTGAATAAGTGACACAAAAGGGTGCTTTTATATTGTGTAAATAAATGATATACCGTTGCTGATTGTTGCAATTCGCCTGAGAATCCGACCGCTCCCTGTACATAGCTGTACGTCAGTTTGTCGTCAAGTATTTTTATGCCTGTTTGTAGTACTCACTACCAATACAGGCAGCAGTAGTAAAAGCAGTTGGAAAGTGTATTTGTACAGGAAGTTGTTGGTGTAAGAACTATCCCACGTTCCATTCATGCACATATATTCTTTCTATTCATTGCATTCTTTTTAATTTTTATATTCTCGATTCAAGAAATGTTTGGTAATGTTTGCATATTGATGTACCTACATAATTACTTATTGCAAATAAACTATTGTATAAGGACAGTCTGTTTCGGAAATATGATAATCCGTTTCTCACCTCTGAAACCTTTTTCTAGAAAATTTGATGTTCGCTTTAAGAACGTGCTTTAACTGTAAAGGCAAACATAGTGAGGAAACCGTATGTATTTCTGATGCCGATTCATAAATACATCATTTATGAAACACAATAAATAATGTTAAGGCGTTCCCGTACAACAACCGTGATTTATATGAGGCTAAGCGACGTTGCGCGAGGCCAGTACTTGGATGGGTGACCTCTGTGCTGCACTCAATTTTTTTTTTAAACGTGCCTTGCATATTTAAATAAATAATATATATCGGTTGATCCGTTCGGGAGCTATGATGCCGGACAGAAAAGGCAGACAGACGTCAAACTTATACCACTCTTTTTCGGTCGAAGATCTATTATTTAAAACTTGATTATGTGTTATTGACTAAGTATTTGCAATTTGACATATGTATTAAGTAATTGAGTATTTTATAACATAAAATAATTTTACGAAAGAGACTGCTCATTTACCAAATAAATGTACAAAAAGTATGTTATATGTGATACTAGCTGTGCCTGCGGTGCTACCCGCGTTATAATGGATGAAGTACTCTAATAACCAACAACATATTTATTTGAATAAAGATTAATATTATTATGTTGATACAACTTAAACAAATTATTTCGACCAAATTAGGTACCATAAAAACGGTTTTTGTGAGTTAATCTCAAAAGATAGACATATACTATCGCTGACTGTTTTTTAGATCATTAAAAGAGCTATTATTCTTTAATACATATTTTTTGTGTATCTTGAACCGTTTTCACGGCGCACGCAACGGAAGGCTTCAAAGATGAACAATTTCTCCCGTTTTTTACACATTTACCACTATATCTTTGCTCCTATTGGTCGTAGCGTGATGTTATATAGCCTATAGCCTTCCTCGATAACTGTTTATATTATTCTGGTTATTAAAGATATCTAAATGTGGCGCCGGGTCCTTAAATATACTATGCCAAAATGTACTGACAGTCCAAAGGAACAAACGAAAATGTGTAATTCTCAACGACAAAATGAGCAAATGTCATGAATGTATCTGCGATGAAATGCTCCAGCGTCAGAATGTGCATTTTGCATAAAGAGCAAATGTTGGAATTATCATTATACTATAATGTTTCATGGACTTGATGTGCAAGGTTTGAAAAGTAATGTGAGTGAAACTGCAATGGACAAATATTTGAACTAAAGCAACTAGAAAATTTAATACAGTACAGTATTTTTATAAATAAATTACCTAGGATGATTTTTGGAAGTGTTTTCCTACTAGGTACGCTTAACGGGTATCAAATCATGGTACCCGTTATATGGAGTAATAAAACATGTGTTAAAAATCTTAACAAACCTTGAGATCATTTATAACTCGGTTGACGAGCACAAACGTGACGTTTCCAGAGTCGTTTGAGTTCAAATACGTGGACGCTTTGCACAGTTTGACAGCTGTCACGATCGCCGCTTCTGTCATCTGCTTGGAGTTGTTTGATTGACCTGTGAAACAAGTAGATATGACGAACTTGCTCACAACTGGGTGTTTTCTGTGTATCATATATTATGTCTGTATTCACAAAAAAAATATCTATGTCGTTTATTAGTCACCCATAGTACAAGCTCTGCTTAGTTTGGGGTTAGGTGATACGAATACTGTGTGATTAGTCCGAAAACATTTATTAACCCCCGACCAAAAAAGAGGAGTCTGTCTGTTTGTCTGTCTGTGTCTGTCTGCTGTCTGGGACATCATAACTCCCGAACGGATGGAGCGAATTCAATTTAATTTTTTTTTGAATGAAATGTGAGTTTGGCGCCTGTTCTTAGACATGTTTCATGAAAATCGGTTCTGCCGTTTAAAAGTTATGGGTAAAACCGAAAATCTGCAAATACACTCGAGTGGGGTATCAAATGATACGCATAGCGCATCGCGTGCACATTACAAAATATCACGGTGTTACTTTTAAGGAAATTTAGGCATTGGAATAGAGAATTTTTTCTTAAATTTTTAATTTAGATTTTTTATTTATAAGCAATTTAGTAAAATGTATGATCAAATTGTACTTACTTAGACCACGCTTGACGCTGTCTATAAAATGTTTCTTCTTCGTATGCCTCGGACTGCAGGGGGCGCCGCTGTCCGCGTTCACTATTTCTTCTAGGACTTTCTAGGAACAAAAATAATATATAAATAAGCCTCTGGAAATAGAATAAAAATCTTATCTAGACTATCTTGTCTATCTTAATCTTATTTTTCATTTCGAAAGTCGTGGGTTCCGCTGTACCTCGAGAATGTTTTTCTTGAAAAAATGTATATTATACATTCTTCATTCTTAATGGTCAATTAAATTTTTTTGGGAACAGGCTGTTGGTAAATCTTTCTATGCGTGCATTTGGCGCGAAATCTGATTTTGGCTACTTTTGTAGATACGCAGTATTGTACTTGTGGGTTACGCGGTTTTGCACTATCCCCGACGATAATGTAAACGCGTGCTTTAACGGTGAAAGCAAACATCGTTAGGAAAACGGAATGTGCTGAGAACTTTCGAAGAGTTTGAAGGGCTCGTGATATTGTCCAACCCGCACTTGGCCAGCGTGGTGAATTAAGGCCTAATCTCTCTTGTCAACAGAGAAGTCCCAGTGTCATCAGGGGGAACAAAATATCTGTCATAAATATCTCAGGTGGTAGGCTTCGGCCGCGGCTTGTCACCTCCCTCCGGGCTGGGCCAGTGCGTGAAGCGATTATTTCGTGTTTTGTAATGTGGCCCGGAGAAGCCATCTACCTTCTAGGTCTTCATGCTCCATCTAAGCCACATCGTCACTTTACTTCGGGTGGTCTAATGAAGGCTTATCTTACATTTAAAAAAATAGGGGTTCTTATGCTAAGTAAGGCATAAAGGTAGAAAGTAAAAATAAACTATGAATAGTTAATATTATATTATGTAAAAATAAATATAAATAGTATGAGATGGTCTCATACCATGGGTTCTTTGCGCCATGCCAGAGCGGTCATCCATCCAAGTACCGAAACTTAAGGTACTTAACTTTGTGTAAGGTTTCTAACGTATCAAAAAAACTACTTACTAGATCTCTTTCAAGCCAATTTTCGTTGGTAGTTTCATTGAAAGGTTATAAGGGATCCGTTTTTTTTTTGTCACTAGTGGCCCGCCCCGGCTTCGCACGGGTTTTTATTCAATTTGTTTTCCCGGCAATTATTAGATTTTTTCTCGCCTTTTAAACCTTCCCTAGACCTCCACGAACATTTCAAGACTATAATAAGATAAATCCGTTCAGCCGTTCTCGAGTTTTAATCAGACTAACGAACAACAATTCATTTTTATTTATATATAGATTTGGCTACGGCACCCTAAAAAACAAGACTAATATTTGACTTACTATCAACTAACACTACCACTCACTATCACTCACCGGGTTTAAAACTAGCAGCATTATCTGCAGCGGCCACATAGCGACCCGCGACTGCTCGTTGTCGGAGAACGAGGCTTGCAGCATGTCGCATAGCGTGTCACAACACTTGCTGGGCTCGTCGTCAGGCCGGCTTTGCACTTCAGACAATTCCTGGAATTAAAAGTTTAGAGGATACTAAAAAAGGTGTGTGTGCGATTCACACACGATAGAAGTGAAACTTCAGTAAATCGACAGAAGAATGAGATGAATAAAAAAAAATACTGTGCAAAAAGCTTTTGTTCGGGCGGTCACCCATCCAAGTACTGGCGTCGCGCAAAGTTGCTTAACCTTGTTAGCGTTTAAGATTGGCTTGACTATCGCATTTCCGTTGCATCCGGTTTGAAATCACAACGATTCTAAAGAAGTTTCACTTCAAAAAACATAGTGAGGAAACCGGCATGTTCTGAGAACTTTGAAGAGTTGGAAGGACATTCAACCCGCACTTGGCCAGCGTGGTGAATTAAGGTCTAATCTCTCTCGCCAAGCGAGAAGCCCCTGTGTCCCAGCAGTGGGAACGTTAATAGGGTGATGATGATGATGAGAGGATACTTTTATCATTATTTTAAAAATTATCAGAACTAGCACACTTATCGCGTTTTAATGGATTTGCGCTTTCATTTAAGACCCCACTCGAGTATATTTGCAGATTTTCGGTTTTCCTTCCCCACTCTCACCCCCATAACTTTTAAGCGGCATGTCTAAACATGTCTATGAACACGCGCGCCAGACTCACCTTTCATACAAAAAAAAACTAAATTTAAATCGATCCATCCGATCGGGAGCTATGATGTCCCAGACAGACAGACAGACACCGACAGACAGACACGTCAAACTTATAACACCCCTCTTTTTTGGTCGGGGGTTAAAAATAACTATAGTTACAAAATTCCTGTCCATGTAAGCATAGGCTTCTAAGGAAATCAACGTTTTGACTTTGACTTCCATCAATATTGTAATTAATGAAACATAGAACTCTATACATTCCATTAAGTCTTACTTGTGGATAAGTGTCCATCCAATTCCATATAGCTTTCTCCAAAGACGACACTAGCACGATGTGTGCCGATTTTCGTAGCAGCTTGAATTTTTGAATGGACTCTGAAACAAAAAAAATTATATGAATACTAAGCTGACCCCAGCAAACGTTGTTTTGCAAAATGAAAAATAGATATTGGCCGATTCTCAGACCTACTCAATAAGCTCACAAAATTTCATAAGTATCGGTCAAGCCGTTTCGGAGGAGTATGGCAACGAAAACTGTGACACGAGAATTTTATATAGGTATTAGAAAGACACATTTATATCGGACCACAGTAACTATAATAATTTAAAATTTAAGAAAAACCCCCGATTCCAATTGCTTAAATTCCTTAAAAGTAAAACACCATAATATTTAGTAATGTAAAACGCGATGCGCTTTCATGTGATACCCCACTCGAGTATATTTGTAGATTTTCCTTCCCCCATAACTTTTAAACGGCTCAACCGATTTTCATGAAACGTCTAAGAACACCCGGGCCAAACTCATCTTTTATACAATAAAAAACTTAATTGAAATCGCTCCATCCGCTCGGGGCTATGAAGTCCCAGACAGACAGACCGTCAAGCTTATAACACCCCTCTTTTTTGTCGGGGGTTAAAAATCAACGCCGAGGCGTAAAAAACTAGTAATAATAATAAAATGAGTGTAATATTTACCTGTCAACAGCCGTATAAGCCGCAATATATCCACGTTGATGTGCTGTATCAACTCAATGTCTGTATAATCGGGGTTTTCTTCGGAGCTCGATGATAGTTCCTGAAATAAATCCTAAGAATTTCATTAATATGGTACTAAGTTATATTAATCGCGGGAAAATACCTCGTTATGGAATTTTAACTAATTGATTGAATCAGATAAATAAATATTTCTGGACAATACACACAACTACAATCCCAATCTAGCCCCGTGGTAAGCTCTAAGCTTGTGTTACGGGTACTAGACCTCTGGTATACTTAATATATTAGATATACATATATAAATTTTCTTTTATCATGCATATTAAATATCCAAATATTATTTTTAAACATTGAATGATTTTTTACTTGGATGATGATGAAACATCATCTTCTTAAATATTGCGGTTATTTTAAACTACACCATCTAGCTTCTTAGTAATCTTTAAAGCCTGTGTTATGGAACTATATACATATCTGATATACATTATTATAATGTCTATTATACTACTGTCTGTTTTTAAGGATAATGTCTATTATAATAATATATATACATAAACATATGTCTGGGTGTTAAGTATGTATAGAAAAAATATTTATATATGTACGCCTATTTTATTAAGTATATCAGATATCTAGTGCCCGTAACACAAGCTCAGAGCTTACCACGGGGCTAGATGTTGTTGTACGAATTGTCTGGAAATATTTATTTATTACTAGCGGCACGCCCCGGCTTCGCAAGGGTAATTATATTTTCGTAATATTTTTTAATTTTTTTTAAATAAAAAGTTTCCTATTTTACTTCTAATACCTTCAAGAGTATATGTGCAAAGTTTCATGATGATTGGTTAAGTAGTTTTTGCGTGAAAGCGTAACAAACAAACTTACATTAGCATTTATAATATTAGTAAGAAGTATGATTATGATTACACATAACTTACTTGCAACCTAGCACTGATTCTGTTAAACACAGCGTTGAAGAAATTAAAACTGAGCGCGAACAGGACCTTGCTAGCCAACTGCCGGAGCAGCGAGTTGTTGATGCCTTCATTCCTGGAATCTGGAACAAAATGCAGCCTTTTATTAGGGTTCCTAGCTTTAGCTAGGTAGAGATCGCTATTAGTGATAAGGTCGCCCATTGTGTCACTGTATTAAATATGTATCTCCTATGTATGTTCCTATATTGTGGTGTTGCAATAAAGAATGTTTGTATTGTATTGTATTGTTCCGTACCCAAAGGATAAAACGGGTCTGTCACCAGGCAAGAACTGTCATAGAAAGAGAGTTGAATTTTTTAAGGATGATGTATTTCTGATGCCGATTCATAAATACATCATTTATGAAACACAATAAATAATGTTAAGGCGTTCCCGTACAACAACCGTGATTTATATGAGGCTAAGCGACGTTGCGCGAGGCCAGTACTTGGATGGGTGGCCTCTGTGCTGCACTCAATTTTTTTTTTAAACGTGCCTTGCATATTTAAATAAATAATATATATCGGTTGATCCGTTCGGGAGCTATGATGCCGGACAGAAAAGGCAGACAGACGTCAAACTTATACCACTCTTTTTCGGTCGAAGATCTATTATTTAAAACTTGATTATGTGTTATTGACTAAGTATTTGCAATTTGACATATGTATTAAGTAATTGAGTATTTTATAACATAAAATAATTTTACGAAAGAGACTGCTCATTTACCAAATAAATGTACAAAAAGTATGTTATATGTGATACTAGCTGTGCCTGCGGTGCTACCCGCGTTATAATGGATGAAGTACTCTAATAACCAACAACATATTTATTTGAATAAAGATTAATATTATTATGTTGATACAACTTAAACAAATTATTTCGACCAAATTAGGTACCATAAAAACGGTTTTTGTGAGTTAATCTCAAAAGATAGACATATACTATCGCTGACTGTTTTTTAGATCATTAAAAGAGCTATTATTCTTTAATACATATTTTTTGTGTATCTTGAACCGTTTTCACGGCGCACGCAACGGAAGGCTTCAAAGATGAACAATTTCTCCCGTTTTTTACACATTTACCACTATATCTTTGCTCCTATTGGTCGTAGCGTGATGTTATATAGCCTATAGCCTTCCTCGATAACTGTTTATATTATTCTGGTTATTAAAGATATCTAAATGTGGCGCCGGGTCCTTAAATATACTATGCCAAAATGTACTGACAGTCCAAAGGAACAAACGAAAATGTGTAATTCTCAACGACAAAATGAGCAAATGTCATGAACGTATCAAAAAAACTACTTACTAGATCTCTTTCAAGCCAATTTTCGTTGGTAGTTTCATTGAAAGGTTATAAGGGATCCGTTTTTTTTTTTGTCACTAGTGGCCCGCCCCGGCTTAAGTTTCAAATTAACGAATGTTAAGCAGAGGCGCGAGAGAAATACAGAATTGAGGAGAAACATAATTATTTATCTGAACATGCAAAAGAAAAATTAGATAATTTTAAATGTAGTTTCCGTTATTTATGGAATTTGTTTATCTGTCAATAGCGGCATATAGAAAACTTCAATTATCAAATCTTGATAACGTTGTCCACGTTATCAAGAATGTACCTCAAGGCAATGGGAATTGACGTAACTATTTTGAATGTCGCGTATAAAAAAAAATAACTTACCAATTTGAACGTATGTATGCGGCTCGTTGACTCTGACCGCCTGCTCGTCGAACGTCGCGGACACTCGGTGCGGCGCGCGCGAGACCGGCACGAAGGTCACATCGTACAGGCCGCGGGCTACGGCCACAACCTGCGACACAATTTTCAAATTAACGCATGTTATAAGCTCAAATGTCCGAATCTAACGATACAATTTCATTTATGGAATTTTGGACTTATAATTTGAAAGCACTTGAAAAACATTAAACTTAAAGCATTAAAAACAAGAAAGCATTAACATTAAAGCTCTGCTTAGTTTGGGGTTTGGTGATGCTGTGTTATTAGTCCGGAAATATTTATTTATTTAATTACATATTTATTTAAACTTCCTCCCATCTCCCAGTCTATGGAGCTAGACAGGGTTATTAGTAGTTCCCTTAAAACGAAACTTCATAAAAATCTCTTGCTTTTTATTTATCAGATTCAGGCCTATATTCTACAAGCTCTCAATAAAACCGTCTGTATACCTCTTCTCCTATCTTAGATCTATAGCGATAATACGGGGTTATTAGATGCTCCTAAACAAACTTCACTCAAAATAAGCTCTTATCAAAACAAATTCAAACAGTTCGTCAAAACAAGCAATATTTAGTTGATACCTCAGCCTTAACAGCAGTAGACGGCGTGGACACAACAAGCTCCAATGTTCCTTCCCCAGCCGGCCGCGTCCACGCTGAATGTGACCGCCTTGCCGACTTCCACGCCACGCTCTTCGTCTAGCCCATCGTCCAGGCTAAGACCTTCTAGTGTGCCTTCCAGTTCTACAAATAACAATTTTATATCTATACTTCATAATTCTCTTCTTTGAGTCTTGGCTGTTGTGTGAGGAATTTCGGTAATGGTTTGTGGAACTTTGATGACAAGCTTAAGATCGATAGCGAGGAGTCATCAAAAAGGCTAAAAAATGTATACAAAATCATATTCAGCGCGTTAACCTTTTAGACATACACACATAATGTAGATATTTTTTATTAAAAATAACATACAAACATAACACCCAGACCAAGTATAAAATGCTTGCATAACATACAAACACTCAGCAGTAATGGAACCCTGGTGTGTGCGATTTACACACGGTAGAAGTGAAACTTCAGTAAATAGACAAAAGAATGAGATGAATAAAAAAAAAATACTGTGCAAAAAGATTTTGTTCGGGCGGTCACCCATCCAAGTACTGGCGTTCCGGAAAGTTGCTTAACCTTGTTAGCGTTTAAGATTGGCTTACCTGACGTATTTCCGTTGCATCCGGTCTGAAATCACAACGATTCTAAAGAAGTTTCACTTCAAAAATGATATTATCTCACCTCCAGGCCCAAGTCCAGTAACTCTAACCCGATGCACATCATAGACGTTGCAGGTAAAGGGCGACCCGGGTACCTGCCGGCCCGCGCAGTTCACTTGCACGCTATGCCGTCCGACCGCGTCTGGAGTGTACGTCGCTGTGTGCCTGCCGTCACCGGTGGGTGTGACGCGAGAACGGACGTTGCTGCCTCCTGGGCCTGCTACTATTACTGTTGGTTCACCCGCTGAAAATAAACAATTAATATGCTATCAATATAATTCAGGTCCAATGCGGATCATATTCAGGGTTCGGCAGGGGACGCCACGGACCGATGAGGTCGGCTTGGGTCTTAAGGATGGTGTTTGAATATCCTCCCACCTTATCCCCCTTAATATATAAAAAAATACGATGATCATTGGATGTTATTGTATTACATCTGTGTATTTTTTCAAAACTAGATTATTGAATTAACATTTTATTTATCATAATATCATCCCGCAACATAAGTATAGAAAGATAGACAAAGTCAAGGCATAAACAAGAATGGGTAATTAACACTTATTTGTGTAATCAAAGGAGAACATTCAGAGATTATTTACTAAAAAAAATATCTGTGTTATGGATGTCAGAAATTAAAATCCCCTAGTTATTAAATCCATCGCTTTTAAAATTATCTTAGAAAACATAACGTACGTTTACTTTTAGTTACTATACATTTTAAAGTCTTTTTTAAACTACAGACAAATTTAAACAACGCGAGATCAAACGACATTTTGCCCACGAGCCTATAGAACGGCCACCGACAAGACAATGATATTTCTAAAACGGTATTTGTAAACATTTTCAGATGGATGTAGGCACGGTTACAGGTAAATATTTATAGGATGATCAAAGATAAGTACAAACAATAGTGTTAATGATCACCTTTGAGAGGGATTTTGTAATAGATTTATTACATTCGTGGATATGTACAAAATAATAAAATTAATGGATATTGTTTAGACTGCGATGTCATAACAGCGAAAAAGAACGAAGATATTATTTTTGGCGTTATTCTGTTTAAATCGAGTTAAAAAAAAATATTCATACCGATAATTTCAATATAGAGCATGCACATTAGAGAAGCATGCCTTAATAGCATAGGTACTTTAAAAACTCAGACGATTTTCATCATTAATTTTTGACAATATTAAAAGTTTTAACATTTCCCGGACACGGAAACTAAGATAAAACATTATTGTATTAATTTTAAGTATGAATTATTAAAATCTGTAGGTTTATGCTTTTAAACATTAGCGTTTAAAAATGTATGCTTATGAGCTAAAGATTTCACCATAGATATTCCTTCACCGAGTTGGTTAATGGATTTGTTGGATAACAGACAATTACATAAGACAATCCATTTGCAATATATTTATTGACATATTTAATTGAATATTTTTCCATCAATTAACCGGCTCAGTAAAGGTCGTTCTATCGAGGTTTCCTATACTATATACGTTTGAGTAAATTTGTGGTAAAGTGGCGTCCACTTGTACGAATTTAACAGAGGTCTACACTTCACTTACTGTGGAAGCCAGTGAGGTGTATCTCGGCGGGTTCTCCTCTCGGCGTGGAAGTAAGGCCGGGTCCGGCCGCGCGGGCGTCTGCGGCGGCCGCCGGGGCTGATACAGGACAGGTGAAAGGGGACCCAGGTACTGCGTGACCGTTAAACCTCACTGATAGATTGTGAGGAGCGGCTTCACAGGTAAACCTGTGAAGAGATAATCAATAGTGGATCGAGTTACGTTGAAACTAGATACTTATTCAAACTACTAATACATTGGAGAGAGAGAAAGAGAAATCGAGTAATAAAATGAACCTAAACACAAAAAAAATAAATTAACAAATAGTAAAATACCTTTACAGGGTGTGGATATATTACTGAAATACAACTACTTAATAAACAACTCATAAATATTGACAAGCTAGCTTTAGAAATGTGAATAAGTTTCATACCTTGAATCTCGCATTTCCTTCGCTTTGTACATAATTTGGCACATTTTTTCCGTTTACAGCTACAATAATCTCCAAGTTTCCAGCACCTAAAAAAAAAACAATACAAATTTTAAAAACTGAATGATTTATTGTTTAAATATTATTGAATAAAAGATTAATCTCCATGTATCTAAATAAGCATACATGCATGTTTGCTCACAACCAAACCAACTATTTATTTTGTAAAGTGAGCTTCACGATTTGGTTTCCTTTCTCTTGAATTGTTGGTTTATTCCCATACGTACCTAAGAAATAAATACATAAACATGCGCTCAACGTACCAGCGTGAGAAGCGTTGATAGTAAAAGACACGGGTCGTCCCACAACCCCCGGAGATATGTCAGTTACGTTGACGCGGCTCGCGCTATACGCCTTCACGAGGAACGGGCTGCCTTCCACATGACCACCCATTGTGCCCGCGCGCACCTAAGAAATACACTAATTAACATTAACAATGCTTTGACTGTGTTGCACTCTAGCGGTTAGCTAATGGAACTAAAACATGTAAAAGAACAAGGTTCCAAGAGATTGATATCATCTCATTGATGGGAAAGTACACTTTTTTAGACTAATAAGATAATTCAATTATAGATAACAAACCTCAATACTATGATCTCCTACGTCTACTGGAACAAAAGATATTGTGTATCTCTTGCTTGGTTCGTTTTCGCCAATAGTTTCTTCAGCAGACACCTGGATAAAGTAAACATCCTCAATTAATTGGAGCCAATAAGAATAATTAATTAAACTCATTTATTTCTAGATAATGTACGTTTATATACTAATCATGATTTATAAAACCTGTAAAAAGACTTTCCGAAGCCATGGATGACGCTTTATTACCAAACCACTTTACAGCACCTATGTTTACTTTTTTATTTATTTATTAATCAAGGCAAGCCAACAGCACACATAACATACACTGAACTTAATCAACTACATCAGACTATATTATGATATGTGTGAAAATAATAGGCATGCACCGACGGACACTTTGTCCGGAGACTCGCCCGAGCCGGCGCCTATCTCGCGGGCCGGCGCTGACACGTGACTTACTTGTACAGACACGGGGCGCCTCGCCGGTCCCAAGACCTCAACGTGCGGGGAGGCCGGCGAGGCCACGCTGAAGGTGTACGCGTCCCCGACGGACACTTTGTCCGGAGACTCGCCCGAGCCGGCGCCTATCACGCGGGCCGGCGCTGACACGTGACTTACTTGTACAGACACGGGGCGCCTCGCCGGTCCCAAGACCTCAACGTGCGGGGAGGCCGGCGAGGCCACGCTGAAGGTGTACGCGTCCCCGACGGACACTTTGTCCGGAGACTCGCCCGAGCCGGCGCCTATCACGCGGGCCGGCGCTGACACGTGACTTACTTGTACAGACACGGGGCGCCTCGCCGGTCCCAAGACCTCAACGTGCGGGGAGGCCGGCGAGGCCACGCTGAAGGTGTACGCGTCCCCGACGGACACTTTGTCCGGAGACTCGCCCGAGCCGGCGCCTATCACGCGGGCCGGCGCTGACACGTGACTTACTTGTACAGACACGGGGCGCCTCGCCGGTCCCAAGACCTCAACGTGCGGGGAGGCCGGCGAGGCCACGCTGAAGGTGTACGCGTCCCCGACGGACACTTTGTCCGGAGACTCGCCCGAGCCGGCGCCTATCACGCGGGCCGGCGCTGACACGTGACTTACTTGTACAGACACGGGGCGCCTCGCCGGTCCCAAGACCTCAACGTGCGGGGAGGCCGGCGAGGCCACGCTGAAGGTGTACGCGTCCCCGACGGACACTTTGTCCGGAGACTCGCCCGAGCCGGCGCCTATCACGCGGGCCGGCGCTGACACGTGGCAGATGAATGGACTGCCTGTAAACAAGGTGCTTTTTATGAAACATATTCGTCATAGGCCACAATAGTGATTCGTTTGATTAGGAATAAAAAATAATTTATTGCTTAAAGTTATTTCAAAAAAGAACTTAAAACTGATAGGTATGTTACATAGTTAATTTACTTAGTGCAATAAAATTTATAAAGTTAATTATTAAATATCCAAAACAAACGTTTGCAAAAGCATTAAATGTTACTTTGATTTTTATTTATTAGGTACTCAATTTGTCAACTAATCTTAAGTTTTATTTCTTTGTTTGTATTTATGTGTGCTAATAAACATATTCTATGCTATACTAGTATTAATACTGACTAACATGAAAATTGGTATTAAGATAATTTGAGAATGGGAAGGACTTAGGTCTGAGACAGAAAACTTATTCAATCTTAGTTATCAATTACGAATAATATTTCATTAAATAGTATTGAAAACAAGCGTTCAATTGAGTTTAAATTTCATTTGGTGATAGTGTAGTCCAGAGTGTTAAACCTGCGCAGACACAAATTGTCCCACAGACGTATATAATTCGCGGATACATGATTTATCACACACTTATTATGTTGAATTAATTATTATGTATGTTATTCCGACATTTTCAAAACGTAGTTAACTATGTGTAGTTATGTCAAGTAGAGATATTTATATTTCGACCATTCTCTCATTGGCATCATAAAAAGTAAAAGCCGCGTACTTTAAATATCTCTTAGCTGATTCCACCTAAAAGTTCAATTTTAATTTTAATAGAGCTCACCTGGGACATGGTCTCCGTTGAACCTGAGTTCCACAGTGTGGGGTCTGGGATCACGGGGGGTGAAGCTGATTGCGTATGTGTGTGCCCCTTGGGCCGCCGCCGCTGTGGGTACCTGCCGCCGTTAACTGTAACTTCAAGGTTACCCGGACCGGCGGCCATTGTTTCCACTAAAATAGAAAATTGTTTAAACAATTTCAATAAGGAAAGGAGAGAAAGATTTGATCATGTCTTTGAATTTCAGAAAACAAATCAAGGAATCTCGATTAAAATTTATCGTAATTTTACCTTTAAGTAGCTCAAAGACGCTAAACTACGACTAAGTCAAAATCAAGATTCAAACAAATACTGCTAATGCTCATGGTGATAATAATTTAATATTAAACTTACCAAGAAATGTGACCGGCTTCCCAACAGTGCCATGAGCGACATCTTTAACCCGGATGGCAGTGACGTCGTACACCTAAAAAAATTAAAGCTTTAAGTTTCACAATAACACTGAGTAGATGCAATACTGTGTACTCTTCCGTTAACAATCTTAGATCTTTAAAACCACTAAATCAATTTTAATGCAGTTGCAATTGATGTGATTCAAGAAGAAGACGGAGCGCATCGCATTGGAAAGGGTTTGTAATTTATGAAATAGTAATAATCAGAAAATGGACCCACCCACTCTCACCATTAAATGAAACCACAATCCACCTTCGCTATCTGCCCTGACAGTGACAGTGTCAGCTAATCAAGTCTACCACAAGAACTCTCCCCTCTTCTCTACTTCTTTTGTCTACAATGTTGTAAAAATTCAAAATAAATACTCAACTTACCTTTAAATGAAACGGACTAGCAGGAATCGGCTGGGAGTCGATCAGCACATTGAGGCGATGTTCCCCCACGGCCCTCGGCACGAACTCGGCCCGGAACACGCCGGGGCTTGCCGAGGACACCGCCGCTGGTATGGACGCTCCGTTCGGACCTGCGTCGTACCACTGCTCAGCTCACCGCCACGCCCTAACTTCTACCCCCGAATACCCTACCATAATTACTAACCTAACCTAAAAGAAGCATATGTTAAAAACTGCTGACGCAGTCGTCTTGGCCCAAATTGGCGAGGACATACACTTGTTTGTATGTGTCTTTAATAATTGTAGAGCCATAACCTCCTATGCTTTCTCTATCCATCCTTTTGCATTTTTATAGAAAACATTCACCCTTGTAAAAGCATATGATTAACAATAACAAGAATCTTGTTCAAAATTTTAAAAAAATATTTAAATCCTACAAATTATACTAAACTATTAGGTCTAACTTCTATTCTTAACCCCAAAAATATCACGTAATGTTAGAAGTTAGGGCGAAGCGAATGAGCTTTTAAAAATAATGATTGTTACACGTCGTCATGTTACATTAATATAAATCTGAAATTGAGTAATCACTTAATCTTAAAACTCTTACTACTATAGTGGTTAATATTGTAAATAATTTACTTTAAACATGATTAAAGTTAGTACAGCAAAGCATGTGATAATCCTATATTCGATTTTTTTTCGTTTCTCCTATGTCAAAACTCCCAAATGGTCTCGAAATAATGAGTTTGGTCTTGTCTCCCATTAAAAATTTCAATGTCTCATCTCATCTATAAAACCCTGTAAGAAAATATTTTTATGTAATGAGTGATTATGACTTGCCCTGCTGAACCAAACACCTAAATAATATCTTTCGAGTACCAAGAATTAACAATAGCAAGGTGATCAAGTACTTAATGAAGTTATTATAATCTGCTTAGTTCAAATTCATAATGAATTCAATGCAGCCAAGCCTTTAATGACAAAATAAGTATGCAAATGGTATATACCTACATAACTCCTGATCATTAATAGAGTTTTAGCTCTGAGTGTGAGAATCTCTGATTTAAGCTCCAACATAAGATCAGAAACTTATTAGTGTAACCAAGTTTTTACAATGAAAAAAAATCATTTTCGTTATTTTTTATGTTTCTAGGAAAACAGAATTTTCATGGAAAAACCTATAACTTATTATATATAATTTGACTTTGAATAGCCATTATATACTGTTGAAGGTTTGGAGGAAATCCTTCGAAATTTTTGTTTAATATCTTAGGTATACTAAGAATGCGTAAATGTTGCAATAAATAACATGCTGTGCTAATAACTTACCCTCAACATTGACTTGGATCTGATCGAGCGTGGCAGTAGAATGGTGGAGCGTGAAGGCCGCAGGCTGGGGAAGGGGCGCCGGCCGGGGACTGCAACTCGGGCACCGCCGCCACTGCCTTCGGCCACTTCTACTACTACCTTCAGCAACCGGGGACACGCATCTATGGAGTTAAATACAAATATAAATATTAGGTTTTTTTATAATGTTAGGAGGCAATTATTAGGTTATGTTTTTTGTCCCTCACAAGACACTGGATGGTGTCTTAATTATTTTTGTTTATTGTGGGAGTATAAAGTATTTATTGCCTTAAGAAGTTTCTCTAGTTATGCAATATGATTGCTAAATTAATGCAAATGGTTTTGAATCATGGATATACAATTATGTTTGAAATTGCTCAAATTGTAATTTCAACTATTTGAGCACATATACTATAACTGTAACCCATATAATCTTATGATTTATGTTTAAAAAAAACAATTGTCACAAGTGTCAACACTGGTTGAGTAGTTTTTTCTTTGTGTAAATATTTATTGTTACTAGGGATGCATCGGTACGCCTTTTCGCCGATACGATACCGATACCGATACTTTTATAAAAATATCGGCGATACCGATACCGATACGCTTTTTGTGAATTCAAAGAAGGTAGGTATAATTAATAAGAAAATAAATCACAAGACAGATTTCTTTTTATTAATATAAGAAGTAGATAGGTACATAGTTCAATATTAGATAATTAAAAAATTTAGTAATTGAAATTAATATTGATAAGATTTTTGTTCAAAAAACAAAGTAATCTTAAATTTTTCGGTGAGAGGCGATTTCGCAAGTCTGTTTGAATAAGACCTGCGCTGGAAAATAGCCTCTCAGATGCGACAGAACTCATTTGGAAACTAAAGTACTTCTGCGCAACTTTTTTTAAGTATAAGTTTAAAGTATAAAAAGTCATTGCGCCAGAAAACGAATGGATCTGCATCTCTCGATATATTGGGAGACCTTAGGTATCTCTCGACTTCTTCTTTGAGATAACTACAGCTCAGAGTAGACAGGGCCCATCTTCCTCGGACTCTTTAATAATATCGTCACAAACGCTCCAAAGCCCGCCACTCGTAGGCATCTCAGAACTTACAGTTGCAGTACTAGGTGTCCGTGTCTGAATCGTTTTGGAATGCAATGAATGATTCTATATCGCACTTTTGTGTTTTGAAGTTGACATGACTGCTAATTACTTTATTTCACTTAAACAACACGAATGTTTGACAAATTCTGAGCGCGACAACGGTCAACCTTGCGAAATATTACTGATATGCGAGTGCGAGGCCAAAGCGGGCGGGAGAAACAAGACAAGGGGTTTCCTCGACCATAGTTCGTGCCTCGTATGCAACGAAATAGACGAGAGGCCAAAGCGGGCGGGAGAGACAAGACACTCACAAGCGCGGGGTTTCCCCGAGCATAGTTCATGCCTCGTTTGCAACGAAATAGACGAGACAAAACGCTCGTTTACACTACATTTTTAAATTAAAAAGTATCGTTGAATCGGTCATAAAAATATCGTCGATACCGATATATCGGCTAACCCGAAGTATCGCCGATATATCGGTATCGGATGCATCCCTAATTGTTACTTAGTTTGTAATTTAAACCAAATGTGCTGTCTTTTTCCTATTTGACTGTTTTATATAACTATTAACTTTTTCTTATATCTGTGGAAACTTATAATTAGCCGTTAGTTACACACTGTGTTTAGTATTTAGTTTTCCTAAAATTATAAAATAAAAAAAAAATAAAAAAATAAGTACCTTATTGAATGAAACATTGACAATGTGATCACAGGCTTCGGTTGGTGTGAAAGACACTGTGAATCAAGCATTACCCTGTAAGAAAAAAGGTTACAAATTAAGACATTTCATGAACTATGATGTGCTCATAATTTGTTATGCTTGGTTGAGGAATTTCTATGCCTTACTACTTTAAGTACTAATTTTACATAATTTTCTTATTGTTTTTATTTGTCTAATGGAATGGTCATCAAGATATATACAAGATGTATGCAAGATATAAATACAGACACATAGAGTAGAATTTAAACTTCTTTTTTTACTGCCAGAAATATCATAAAACTTGGGAAAAGTGGCAGAGTGGAAATATGGCATACAATTAATTCGGCTTGGCTTTAGAATCCAGCCGCAGGATTTTGGGGGTGCTGATGCGCGATTTAAGATGGCATTGGTTTCCCCTTTCCAAAAATACCACCCCCTCACCGCGGAGATGCGTACTTTTTTTTAATAAAAAAAAATTTGTTTTCGTGAAATGGAACGTTATTTTTGTATAAAATTTTATAATATGTAATGTTTTTACCTTAAAATTACAATGCAATCATATAAGTAGCGTCGACGAGTCGCGGGGAAGGTAAACCAATTCCATCGGGAAGTCAAGAAGGTAAGAATTACAATTAGAATAGGTTAGATTGTACCTTTATAACCTCACTTCAATTTGCAAATCCGAATCAGTGCACACTACATTGGGTTGATTTAGGTCACTTTAAGTTGCAAATCCGAATCAGTGCACCCCTAATTCCACGTGGTCTTGTCTGTCACACAACTAGAGTGTATATAAAAAGCCGGAGGCGCGGAGGGAGAGCAGCTCCCGCCCGCCGTAAGAAAGCGCAGGCACCCGTTCGAGCCGGAGCGGCTGAGGCTGGTCGCCGAAGGCGACCAACAAGCCGAAGCTGCGGAGGTGAGCATGGGTGACTGCGCTTTGTTACGCAAGGGCGAAGGGGCTGCACTTCCCGCAGCGCCGGAGCAGTTTATTAATACTATTTTTTTTTATTAGAGCCTGAAGATGATGGAGTGCTTGTAAAGCGCCATTTACTTCGGAAATTGTGGCGATGTTTAATTTGGCTCGTCTGATACGACAACTTGACACTCGCCAACTCGAATCGCATTTGCTGAAGAGCATGGGTTAATTTTATCAACAAAAGAGTGTAGAGTGCACCGTAAACCAATAAGGATTACTTAAATATTGTTTTTTATTTAATATTTGTAACTGAGAAGCTAAGAAATTATTTAAAACCCTATTTTTGAGGTTAGATTTTATTGAATTTCAAATTGCTATATCTCCTAAACTACATATTTCCGCGGGGGGGGAGTGGTACAGGGGGTACCTCCCCCTCCTCCCCCCTCCCCCCCTCCACCTCCCCCCCCCAAAATCGTGCGGCTGGATTCTAAAGTTTTACCATTAATTCAAAAAGGACTTACCAGTGGATGAACCTGTGTTGGTATGTTCAGTCCCCGAGCAGAAACAGTTATTTCCAGGTTTCCTTCTCCAGCCTGAGCAGCATCCACAGCTAATTGGACTGATACTCCAACTCGGGCTGATGTACCTCCATTGACACTGACTAGTTTACCATCATAAGCTTTGCAGACAAATGGTGTGCCCTAGAAATTATAACTATTTATATAATATGTTTCTAATTGAGCATGCAGGATCGAGGGAATGTATTGATTTGATTTCAAGGTGGCTTTAGCAAATGTAATACATATCTAACAAAATAACAAGGTCAAAATATCTTACAAAATTTATACACTTCAATGAATTAAATAAATTTAGATCCACCAAAAGACAAGACACTAAGAGTTCACTTATTATTAGCATTTAAAAATACTTTTGTCCTTTTTATTGGAAACAAATTACAATAAAATAGTTTCAGATAACCAGGGTACTACAATACTTTTTGTTGAGAATTGATTTGGGAGCCTTCCTTGCTAAGGGCAAGACCATAGATATGGAGTTTACTTTTAAAAATCTTACCGGTACAGTCTGGTTGTTATACTGCGCGGTAAGTGTATGCGGGCCGACATTCTTCGGAGTAAAGTTAGCCACCAGACCGCTGACCGAGTCGCCGGTCAGTCTCACTGGGACTTCGCCCCTTGGACCTCTCACAGTCACAGTCAGCTCCCCGCCGGCTGAACCTTCCACTTTTACTGAACATGACGCTGTTTCACCAACGGGGATGAGTTCTGTTTGTAAATAAAATAGATGAGTTTGTTTTCTAGCGATTTTCAGTTGAGAAGTATGTGTAAGTCAGACAGAATGATAATATACATTGATTGATGAGGTTGGATGAGGTTGTTGTGATTCTTGCTTGGTTTAAAAACAACAATTATGTTTTCAGTTCAGTTTCTTGTAATTGGACTTTGCGCTTGAAGCGACAATTTGCCAGTGTCGAGTTAAATAAAATTATAAAGTGTAAAAGATGTTACTCAGTTGAACGACATTTTTGATCACCCAATTATGTTTTACATTCTTAATCATTACAACTTAGCGAAAGTTAAATTCAAATTAGATTCTAACAGGCTGGTGCAAGTGTCTATGATAGAATCTGACATAAAACTTTGCTAACTTTGCTAAGGCATTGCTTTGACAAAATTGCCACCTTAGTAAAAAAAAATGACAACTTAATAAAACTAATCGCGACTATAATACTTCCAAATATTAAATACGCTTTAGTGGTTCGCAAATCTTTTTGTAACTGCTACTTCTGAGATAAGTGGTATTATTATTCTTCTTCTTCTTGTTAAATAGGTTTTATTCTTCATGGATCATTGTCAATTTGTCACCTATCAGTCTAGTACTTGACCTTTAATTATTGACATAATTATTTAAGACCGCAAATTTGTGAAAATTATGAAGAACAAAACAAATTCATAAAAATTATATTCGATGCGAAATTTGCAAGAAACTCATACAGCAGACAAGTGAAGACAAAAAGCTTATACCAAATATTTGCCCTGGATGAAGATCGGTAAGTACATTTACCATTATGTTATTTATTGCTTCTCTAAACAATAGGCGTTTTGCTTGCACGCCTATCATCGATATATTTTCATATCACAAAATTGCAAGTCCACCAGACCTAAATGGTTCTATGCCACAAATTAAATATGAATTATTCATCATCATTTTTAATATAGGACATAAGCCTCATTTCAAAATTGTATCTATAACACGATAATATGCTATGGACTGTTATTTTTATCTTTATTTGAACATAAATATAACGAAGTTGTCTCCCACATCCTCAGTTCAACACTCGGCATCTAAAACCATTAACCATCAATATGATCAGGAGTTTAAATATTAGGTCCTTACATATGAAATTGGCGTTTTTCGTACTGGCCACTTTAAGCACAAATTTCTCCTCTTTGGTAAGGAATTCCAAATTCAAATTTGTACAGCTATAGACTCATGTATTTGTGCTTCGATGATCGTCATTCATTTGTTTTTTTTCTTCTGTTTTTTTCTGTTTGCGTCACTCATTTTACAAAATGGAAAACTTAAAATATCGCATTATTTACGAGTACGAGTTCCGCCGTGGCACTAGTGCTGCGGAAACAACTCGAAGGGTGAATGATGTGTATGGCGGTCGTGTTGCAAAAGAAAACACAGTTCGTTTTTGGTTCCAACGTTTTCGTTCTGGAAATTTCGACTTGCAGAACAAGCCCCGTGGACGGCCTGAGACTCAAGTTGATAATGAAGAGTTGAAGGCTATTGTGGAAGCGGATCCATCGCAAACCACGTCCGAGTTAGCTGCAGGCTGCGGTGTTAGTGATAAAACTGTTTTAATTCACTTGAAGCAAATTGGGAAGATTAAAAAGCTTGAAAGGTGGGTACCTCACGAATTGACTGAAGCAAACCGGCAAACGCGCGTCGACTGCTGCGTTACATTACTAAACCGGCACAATAATGAAGGTATTTTAAACCGAATCATTACCTGTGATGAAAAATGGGTTCTTTACGATAATCGGAAGCGCTCAGCGCAATGGTTGGATCCTGGCCAGCCAGCCAAATCCTGCCCCAAGCGAAAATTAACCCCAAAAAAGTTACTTGTAAGCGTTTGGTGGACTAGTGCCGGTATTGTTCATTACAGTTTTCTCAAATCTGGCCAGACTATTACGGCTGATGTCTATTGTCAGCAATTGCAAACCATGATGGAAAAGCTAGCGGCTAAACAACCTAGGCTGGTCAATCGCTCCACGCCACTGCTGCTTCACGACAACGCTAGACCACACACTGCGCAACAGACGGCTACTAAATTAGAAGAGCTTCAATTGGAAAGTCTAAGACATCCTCCGTACTCCCCGGACCTTGCTCCAACAGATTACCATTTTTTTCGAAATTTGGATAACTTCTTGCAAGGGAAAAAATTCAACTCCGATGGGGCAGTCCAAATCGCCTTCAAAGATTTTATTGATTCCCGTCCGACTGGTTTTTTTAGTAAAGGGATCAATGAACTACCTATAAGATGGCAAAAGTGCATAGAAAATAATGGTTCATACTTTGATTAATTAAATATATTATATTAAAAAATATTCGACTTTTTGTTCCTCCCATACAAAACGCCAATTTCATATGTAAGGACCTAATATTATATATTAATTAATTTGTTGTTGTGCTGTTTTTCCGAATATAATTAAACTTTTTTTTCAGATGATGCATGGTCAACCTCATTTAAATGACACATTATAGGAGGAGTATCATATTCTTGGATTCATCTCGATGTGTTGAAAAATAATTTGCGGTTTTAACACACTTTGCAACAGCGGAACATTTTGTTTGATTTATCTGATCATAATACCAAAAGTTAATTATTTATTTATTCAACAACAAAATTACTTTCTCTTTCTTTACATCATGTTTCCTAATGCAATAGAGTAACTCAAAATACATTATAATTTACTATGTATTATTTAATTCAAAACAAAAGATCATGTTATCATCATGATCATGTGATAATGTTTTACATCTCGCCATAAATAATGGGTACGCACTATGAACATAAAATATTGTATAAATAAATATTTTGTTTTGCACATTGTTTTTGTACTAAGTATCCTCCTCCCTGTTCCCAATTTCAGTTTGTAGGTCCAACCTATTATTGAGAGAAACCTAAATCATCGATATCGATAAAACTCGATTCTGTACGAGTGCAACCCTATTAACCTTCTTCTTCTTTAAAATTATCTTTATGTTGGTACCATTGCTTTTAAACTTCTAACAGATTATTTAATATGTTGGTGTTTCATTTATAGTAAACTTCGATTTGACATTTTGCCTTGATCAAAAAATTTCCATCCTAGTCCCGTCTCTTAAAACGTAGTGATTATATACTCTCTGGATTCTAATTATTAGAATGACCTGCCTGACTGACCTGACCTATTCTTTTATATGAAGCATGACACTGACAGTACCATATTAGAATCTGACATGACAGTGATATTATAATTCGTTTCTTTGTATCTAAACAAAAAAAAAGTGCGCTAAAATTTAAATTACAAATTGTTTCATTTTATGCTTGTTAGGCAACAAAAAAAGAATTGTAAGTTGGTACAGTTATAAAAAGTAATAAGTACGTGTAATCATAATAATTAATTAACACGAGCCCCGTTGGGGCATTACAACATAAACCTAAGATTATCTTTTAAACTAACTTATTAATTGGCAATACTGGGTAGATCTTTGATTTGTGAACATTGATTAAAAATTTGTACCTACCTAATGTAAGTTATGTTTATTAGACTTTATTTTCCAAAAATATTTAATTAAAAAGTTATTAGGTAAGTTGTTTTAGAAAATCTGACAAACCTATTTGAGCCGTATCAATGGCGACTCTCTGTGCTGGTGCAACGTGAAAGACAAAAGGCGACGATGGGACCGGCTCTCCATTGGACTTGATGTCGACTCTATGAGGTTCAGGCATTTCTGGTCGCCAGAAGACTAAACATCGTCCTCCTCCAACCACCTAGATACAATGTTTTTTTTTTAGTTTTTAATTGTTAACTTATTTTGAATAGAATAGAAAAAGAAAGGGTTTTCTTCTTGGTCTCTTTACCTGTACATGGTTTGGAACCTCTCCTTCGTTTATTGAAATCTCTAATTGACCTTCTCCAGCTGCACTGGCATCCACTAAAAATAAAACCAAAATATTTGATTCATAATATACGTATTTTTATCACTTAAATTAAATAGTATAAATTATCTATCAATTATATCTTATTACATAAATCTAAATTTAAAATTTAAGAAAAACCCCCGATTCCAATGCTTTAATTTCCTTAAATGTAAAACAACATAATATTATGTAATGTGGACGCGATGCGTTTTCATTTGATACCCCACACTAGTATATTTGCAGATTTTCGGTTTTGCTTCCCCACTCTCACCCCCATAACTTTTAAACGGCCCAACCGATTTTCATGAAACATGTCTAAGAACACTCGCGCAAGACTCACCTTTCATACAAAAAAAACTAAATTGAAATCGCTTCATCCGTTCGGGAGCTATGGTGACACAGACAGACAGACAGACAGACAGACAGACAGACAGACAGACAGACACGTCAAACTTATAACACCCCTCTTTTTTTGTCGGGGGTTAACATAATCAATGAGCTGCTGAATGATAGAACATACACACACTTTCACCCATAATAGGCATACATATTATAATTAAGTATATCAGATAATGTAGTACCCGTAACACAAGCTCAGAGCTTACCACGGGGCTAGATGTTGTTGTGTGAATGGTCTGGAAAATTTAATTATTTATTTAATAGTAAACAGTACAAAAATGCATTGTTGTTTTCTTGACTATACAACGCCAATTATAGTGTTTTTTGTCTAAGATTAACGAAAAAATGGACAACCCAATATCTCAGGTACCTACTTATAATAATTAAATAGGTACTTATTTTGATGAATTATCTCGACCAGGATCTCAGAAAGAAAAGCTTCTATTTTATTTATTAAATCTATATACAGAATAAGTAATATGTTTTTAATTTGCGTTATTTGTTACAGCGTATGAATTGATTCCTACAAGGAAAGGCAAATGTCTTCTAATGTTGAATCAGTACACTTACTGTCAACAGAATCAGACCAGGAACTTCTATTGCTCAAGGAATTCTTACGGGTGTAAGGCTAAAGTGCGCTTGCCGCGCTCTTTGCAAAAATATCCCGTTACATACGGTCCCACGTCGCGTCGTGTTTCCTGCGTATGGTTGCTGTCGAGTCATCATCATCATCACCCTATTAACGTTCCCACTGCTGGGACACAGGGACTTCTCTCTTGACGAGAGAGAGATACAAATCTTCGCCGCTAATGTAAAGCCAAAGTATTTGATAAGAACAAAAATAAACAAATATAATTATTTTCCAAAAATACACAGCACAGAGACATAATAAAAAACACACAAAAACACAAATATGCTATGCTATATAGCTATGTTCTGATTACGGGGTTAGGGTACGGGTTGGTCTGGGAGTTTCCGGGGGTCTAGGAATACCTTTAGGACAAATTGATAATAGTATGCAATAGTTTTTTTTTAATTTGAGACAGACTGGATATCAATATCTGTTCATTTTTATTTTAAAAAGATATACCAATGCCACATAATGTTGTAAGTTCTTCACTCGACCAAGTTATATGAATGAGGATTCATGTTAGAACCAATAATGGTACTCAAGCTTATAATTTTGGGGGATTACGGAGTTAGGGTACCTTTAGGACAAATTGATAATAGTATGCAATAGTTTTTTTAACTATCATGATTTTAATTTGAGATGGACCGACATCAAAATGTTTAAATTTTTATTTTGATTCAGGATACTTTCAGAGCAGATTATTAAATACTAGCTGCCTGTACGGGGCTTTGTCCGCGTAATAATTAATTTACCCGCGGTAAAAAATAGCTTATGTTGTTTAAATAAAATTATATTCAATGTTTCCGGACTAGTCACACAGCATCACCTAACCGCAAACTAAGCAGAGCTTGTACTATGGGTCTTAGGTGACTGATATACTACATAGATACATTTGTTTTGTATAGGCGGAGCGCCGCGCACTCAGCGCAGGCCCACGGAGCACTAGCCGGGCTCAGTGCGGCTTATACCACGTCACGCTTCCGATGGACAGATTACTTATATATGTTTAAAGTAGAATTCAGTTTTAAAGCGATATTGAAAACCCAATACAGACCCAGCTTCGCAATTATAAACGACTAGCGGCACGCCCCGGCTTCGCATGGGTAATTATTGATCCCGGCAATAATTTGTTTTTTTCTTGCCATAAAAACCATCCTAGGACTTCTACAAACATAAAAAGAAAAGAATTGGCCAAATTAGTCCAGTCGTTGTTGAGTTATGCGCTTACAAACACAGTTTGCTATTCATTTTTATATATAAGAAGATGAAAAAAGTTGTTGTAGTGACATAACTACAATAGTTGGACATATGCTACACCGGATTTTTTTGTAGACATTATGATGTTCTTCAATATTGTTGTACATTATTTTGTTATTACACATATAGGCTTCTCATTTGTTTAACTACCTACTCGCAACTTTTATTCGTGTTGTTTGTGTATAGCATAATTAGGAAAATTAATAATTGTTGTTTAAATTAATCGCTATACCCACGAGTGAAATGATAAACCCTTAGCTTTATATGTGTTATTCTTTCACTTGCGAAATGTGTGTACATTTCGCCAGAATAGATAAGCATTAGTTAAATATGAAATTATCTATTATTTGCTTAGTAATGGATATAAAAGCTTGTTGTTCAGAAAATAATACCTGTCATTTGTATGACATAGCATAGCAACCACATTGAATTGAAGCAGAATAGTAGGGGATCTCGTTGCTAATGAAAGCAAAAGAAATAATCTCGCATCTACCACGGAAGGAAAGTATAATAAACCCGGAACTAACACCACAAAGCATTTTACACAACATAAAAAGCTTTTTTCCCCGTAATGATATTAGATGATACCCCACTAAATGAAATATTGAGGGTAATAGAAAAAAACTTCTGCAATTTATAGGGGTGGGAAAATGAGGTAATGGCAAAATAATAAGGAAGGTAGGTAGGTACGCACTTACTGAAGTTTTATTAAATACCACCCTAATTTTACGTTCTTCAACATTTACTTTACTTTGACGATAACTTCGTCACACCTTGATTTAGGTACCTACATAAACACCGATAATATTGAATCAAATTCAATTTATATTTTTTGTTTGATATAAATTGGTGATACATTATTTTCTATAATTAATTGCATAAGTTATAATTTAATGGCCGCAACTTCATAATTTTTATGAGTTTTCTCCAATAATGTAATATCAATTACATGACTCAATTTCCAAAATCGAAGATAGTATAGAAGTAGACCATAGTAGGGGAAAAGATTTCGTGCAACAATTTGGCGGTAGGTACATCATTTCGATGCGTGAGTGACGACGTACCTACTGTTTCTTATTCTTTGAGCGGACCAGTTACGCGTGTCCATTCCCCCTTCCTCGCCTACCAACGTAGTAATTATATTATCTTTGCCCCTACCTATCAGCTCAACTAAACAGTTTGGTGTTAGTAGATGCTGTGTAAACAGGGTTTATATAGAAATCTATTGTTACAGGAAGTCGCAAGATATCACCGAACTTGCAAGCAGCTGATGTGGACATTATAGATTCCAAAGTATGCGATAATCTTCTGATAAACGCTCGCAACCGCCATTGGCAAGGTTTGACGGACAATCAGCTGTGTGCTGGGCGGTTGGAAGGCGGAGTGGACGCATGTCCTAAGAAAGGGTTGGATCTTGGATTCCCAGAATGTGATATAATTACATAAATTGATTAGATAACTGGAGTGCTATTTCAGGATGATTGGACTTCGGGTACACTGGAGGGACCTTACTGGAGGGGTTGTTATTAAATTTTATAGGTTATTCCCGTCACAACCCCATTTACTTATTAACGTAAACGATGAACGAGGTAACACACTAATGACTTCAGATTGAGCTTTAACTAAACGTTCAGCCGTTATATTTAAAATTGCTTGGAGATTTCGTGTCTATTCCTGTTTTTCTGCTCGCAAGTGTACATTTCTTTGTTAAATTTAATACAATACCCAAGACAATAGACCAGTTTCGACCGCTGTTGCACTGACCGGTGCAGCGTGAGTCACGCTAATATGAGCCGTATCTCTATGGGACGAGAGTCATACTACGCCGTAACACAGTTAAATCTAGCGCGGGTAGTATAGATTTTAATCTTGATAGGTACCGTCATATTAACTTCTCGTAAATTAAATTTGTACATTCAATTACAATTACATTACATACTCAATTTAAATTTAATAACCTGAATTGTAAGACAAAGACGAGTGCCTATTTTTAGTAGCTGGGTTAGTTAAGCTTACTTTAAGTAGGTTAATTAAGTTAAGTTACTAAATGTTAAATAAGTAAGTAAATAAAGTTTATTCTTATTCTTATTCTTATTCTTATTTAATTCCGCTCTAGACTCAGTCACAGTTATGTGTTCATCTGAAGAGTATTTGAATTATGATGATAAATGTATGTAATTTTTTATGATGACATCTTTAATATAATTTTGACAAAATATTTGCAAAATAACGTCAAAATAACAAATTCAAATGTACAGTAAAAACATAATATAGATTGATTATTTTTTAATTTCCTGTAGTACCAGACGGACTAATGAGAATACCTATTTTTATGTAATAATTATGCCTATTAAACCTTTGAAATACATAGTGCCTGTAATATCTAAAAATGGTAAATATGCAGATGAAAAATGGACAAAAAACTGTTTCAATTAACGTCAAAATATAACAAAATGTGAAATTAAATTTAACTTTACTACGTTTATTGACAGATAGCTTGTATTTTATGAAGAAGTTACGGCAGTGTCAATGTCAAAGAAATCAAGGTTTTGCGATAAAATATATAACAAAAACGTGCCCGCGTTGCCCGTTTGTCGGTTCTAAACTACATATTATTATATCAGTCATATTAGATCTCAAAAGAAAAGTACGAAGATTTGATCTCGTGATATCGTCGTCGTGATCAGCAGTCATCAGATTTTCCGAGCACGTGAATTTATATAAATTTTGAATGATGATTTAATAATAATAATCTAAATTTATTTATTTATTATAATGTGCACGCGATGCGCTTTCATTTGATACCCCACTCGAGTATATTTGCAGATTTTCGCTTTTCCTTCCCCACTCTCACCCCATAACTTCTAAACGGCACATCGTCAAAATTATTTTTATTCCTATCAACTTTAAATAATAAAGAAGTATCATCAGCAAATAAGACTATGTCACAAAGGTCTTTAGCAAAATACGGGAGATCATTTACATATACTAAAAACAAAAAAGGCCCAAGTATTCTGTGTTATACACAAAACATTCCTAATGTTATATACCAAACTAACCTACTATGTAGATAAGTACCCAAGAAATAGCGACTGGATCTGTAATCTTAAATTAATATACATACTTGATAAATAATTAAAATACATAAATAACATCACCTCTCTTAGCAGTCAAGACAGAACTAACAATTATTAATAAAATAATGAATTGATAAAAGATAATTATAATAAATAAAGGTATTATTTTATAATTATAACGCTTGGACTCATTTTGTAAAATGAAAACATCATATTTTTCAAGAGTCCAAGTGCATTTTTAGCTATATCTTCCAAAATATAAACTTATTTTATGTTTTTTTTATGTAGAATGTTAAATTACAAGTAGAAGCTTCGATGCACATACATTTACTTTCAGAAAATACGGAGAAGCCATCTTCTAGGTCTTCATGCCCCATCTTAGACCACATCTTCATTTACATCAAGTGAGATTGTGGTCAAATGAAGGCTTACTAACTAACATATATATAAATAAATAAATATTGCCGGACAATCCACACAACAACATCTAGCCCCGTGGTAAGCTATAAGCTTGTGTTACGGGTACTAGACATCTGATATACATAATATAATGGACATACATAGATAGATATTTTTTATTATACATACTAAACACCCATATAGTCTTTATGATTTTTGAAGCAATTGTTTAATGTTATGTCCAAAAGGTATCGCGTCGCGAGGTAGCGATTGCAGGTCCGAGGCGGCGCTGTCCTACATCAAATCAGACCACCTAAGATCACCATCAAACGAATGCGCCGAATGTGGAGCCACCTTCTCAAAACCCAACCTCCTCCTCGAACACAAACTTGCAAAACATTCCATCGATGACAGAGAAGCTAACCACAATTACCAGGTCTTTTCCTCGGAGAAGGTAGACACAAAGCGACGCAGACAAAGCGAACACAAACAGGCGAAATGTCTCTTGTTGCAGACGCTCCCGCGTCGCGTCCCGCTTTCCGCGTCGTTGACGCGTAGGTTTTACCGAAGCCTTATCAATTAACTTATGATTATGACACAATATTGACTAACATGGTTCTTAGATAAACCAAGATAAATTATACCAAAATATAACAAACTGTAAGAATTTCTTAATACAATGATTTCTTTCTTAAACATTTTCATAAAATGACCCCATTTGTACATAATATAAATATACATATGTATCACATACACAGTTGAATAAACCTCATCTCATAAGCATTATTGTACATTGTTATACTTAATTATATTATTGAGTAGCATGTTAAATTAGATTTAAAACAAAAAAATATATTTTAAGGCCACATAATTATCTAACAATAATTTAGAATTAAACATTAAAAACTTATCAATAATTGGAAGTTTTACTAGACGCACTTAATGAATATTAAATAATATTGAATTACTAACATTGTTGTACTGCTATTGATTGTGATATTAAATAATTTAAACATTACCCTTATGATCTAAATATGGTTAAACGGAATCAACATTTTAACAGACTATTGATATAGGAACAGCTTACAGGCCGCCCTGGCTTGATGTTGATTTATTTTTCGATGCACTATCAGACACTGTAAACTGTTTATTAACCTGCGATCATTTGATTCTTATGGGCGATTTTAATATTAATTTACTGCAAGAAACTGACACTAAGACAAAGAAACTGGTTACATTCCTTGCTTGCCTGAACTTAAATCAATTTATAACGACACCCACTCACTACACCGAACTAAGTTCATCACTGATTGATGTTATCTGTTCCGATCTGCGCGCGCGTCAGTTCACGGTCAAGGCCGTAGGGCCACTGCTAGGACACGCCTTAGTGCTGTGTGAATTTCAAATAAAACGTGATAAGCCTGTAGTACAAACCTTAACTTACCGACCTATAAAAAATATTTGTTTAAATTCTTTTAATACTGATTTGCGCGCCATTCGTGATATGGAGAGGAGGAGATGTTTGGAATATGTGCCTTCTAAAGGTAGGTAATTTTGCCAGAAAAACTAGCTCACCATCATAGCATTACAAAGTTTTAAATAGTTTCCGATTTGATAATTTTACACTTTCAGTTGTTAGCATTTAGTTATGCAAATTTTTCGAACCCCTTTGAATAGGAATTATAAATATCTAAGTGTTTTGTTCTTTTCACTTACAAAACCATGGGTTGTATTCATGCCGAGAGAAGATAAGTGACAATAAGAATGTTTAGTTAACAGTTAAATGCAAAGTATGATGGAAAACACCCTTAAGTGTAGAGTTCCTGTATCCTATCTTAGCACTAAACATTGCATACTACACTTGGTGCATTACCATATCTGCTGTCAAAAACGAAAAATGCCAGTATAAAAATAAATCGTTCCGTTAAAAGCTATTAATACTCTGCATTGGAGTGTCTTTAGAAAAAGATGCTTGGACGACTTCACTTCATAGGAGTTCCGAAAGGCATACTGTCTATTTTCTGGTTAGATTACAGGAGAAGATGGGAGGCAACATTCTTAAGCAGAACCCCGTAGCTTCATAAATCTATACTTTAGTCTGTAAATTATGACTTTTTAGAACTGGTTTTAAATTAATTAATAAAATACAATCATCGACAAAAGAAGGGAACTATCGATACAGTTTTGATCGATAGGTACAATGGGCGTTACGTTACTACATAGTTAGATTCTATGAATTTATTTAAAAAATCGTGTCTTTTCTTTTCTTTTTTTTTTTAAATGTTTTTTTTTTAATTAGGTATATATTTAACTTTGACATCGTAAATAAATTAATATTCATTAAATAAATTTCAATTGTTAGGTATATATAAGCGTTAGATCATTTGCATGCCATTTTACTGTAAATGTGAAGCCTTATATCAAACAAAATATCTGTTAAAAATGTATTTATTTTCTTTATTATAATTATATAAACTTAAATAATAATATGAATCATCGTACCTACATCTTCATTTACTAAAAAATTATCAAACATAGGATGGTAGCATTTTTAGACTGATTTGGAGACCTATTTTGATAAATTTATTTCGTTGAGGCTTAAATCGTGTGTATATGTACTCGGTTCTATCTACGTGTTTCCATTGTTAAACTCTGTCGTATTATCAAATTTTAACCTTATATTTATGAGAATTTCTTTGTTCTTTATATGGACTTTTAACTCGTGGCAGACAGACATTTTGCATCTTTTTACAGATACTTCGAATGTGCACACGTTTCGGATTATTCGCTCCGATATCAAAAGTGACACGGTCTCCATCCAACCGAAAGCCTGGCGCCTGCGCTATCCACATTTCCTAAAAACAAAACACCTTATTAACTGTTGCCATAGAAAAAGTTATTGAAATGAAATGAAATAATATAAATAAATAAATTTTATTTGAGACATAATACATATAAATAAAAGAAGAATTATTTGAGTGGGATGTCAAATGAAAGCGTATCGCACAAAATATTATGGGATTGGAAATCGGAGGTTTACTTGAATTTAGAATTATCATATAAAAAAAGTTACTTGAATCCGTTCTGAACGTTTTATTGTAACATTTCATCTTAGCTCCGCGAATAAAATTAATTTAAAAATAGAAATTCGGTCCGAAACAGTGTTAAAACAGTAAAAAAGTGTCTTAAACAGTACAAAAAATCAGTGAAATTGTTATCAAATCAAATCTCCGCATTTACAAGGGCATGAACCGTGATAATAAAGGCAACACACACCACTGAAAAACAACAACAATATTTTAATTACCAGAGTGGAATTATATATAAAAATCATAGTAGATCACAGTGAAGTTCAAGAAAAACAAGAAAGAACATCCAAGTAGTGTACAAAGTGAATTTACAAACGTGTTACTTGTAGTATTATCTTAATATATATTATCATCACAGTGTAAAGAAAATTAAGCGAACTGTCAAGACAATGTTATTAACTTGATAATTTTTAGTTTTTATTTAAATTAACATTAAGTTGACCTGTCCATGTCCATGTATGCTTTGTGCTTCTAAGGAAATAAACATTTTGACTTATTTCTTTATTTAAGACTTTCGAAAAACTTACTTATCACAGCTTATTAATTATAATCCTTTAATTAATAGCTTTGACTGTATTATCATTAAATAATTAATATTCATTGATATAAATAATTACTTACTAATATAAATTTATTGAGTGCATTGCATGTAATGTGATTAATTATTGCAGTTACACATTGTTATGCTGATTTTAATATTTTTAATTGTCTGTTGACGCTTAATTGTTATTATATTGCTGTTTATGTTTATAATATTTTAAATTAAAACACAGAATATTATGAGTTTTATGGGCGCTGGCTCTTAGTCTATATATTGTGGTGTTTACAGAGCCTATGAATTTAATTCCAACCGGGGACGTTCAACGACTGATGTTTGACAAGAAAAATTTTAAATAGCTTTTGCATGGTGCCTGTGTGCAATATGACTCGCAGACTGCATCTATAATAGTAACTACAACTTAACTCCGATCCGGTAAGATTTAAATATTAAGTAATTTTTATGGTTGGTATGTTCAGTGAAAAGATAGAAAGATACATCTTCGAGGAATGTAGGTTAATACCTTTTTCTTATAACACATATTTCCACTATGCGATATTTTTGTCTAGTTCTTGGGGTTACGAAAATACAACAAACATTTTTCTAAACAACATAATATCCCACACACATGTCTTTCAAATTCTTCGAAGTTCTCAGAATATGCCGGTTTCCTCACTATGTTTGCCTTTACAGTTAAAGCACGTTCTTAAAGCGAACATCAAATTTTCTAGAAAAAGGTTTCAGAGGTGAGAAACGGATTATCATATTTCCGAAACAGACTGTCCTTATACAATAGTTTATTTGCAATAAGTAATTATGTAGGTACATCAATATGCAAACATTACCAAACATTTCTTGAATCGAGAATATAAAAATTAAAAAGAATGCAATGAATAGAAAGAATATATGTGCATGAATGGAACGTGGGATAGTTCTTACACCAACAACTTCCTGTACAAATACACTTTCCAACTGCTTTTACTACTGCTGCCTGTATTGGTAGTGAGTACTACAAACAGGCATAAAAATACTTGACGACAAACTGACGTACAGCTATGTACAGGGAGCGGTCGGATTCTCAGGCGAATTGCAACAATCAGCAACGGTATATCATTTATTTACACAATATAAAAGCACCCTTTTGTGTCACTTATTCAGCTTCAAGTATTTTTTAATCACAAATCGCTGTGAATTGGAATTTAGGCGACACGAAAGCATCGTTCGTTGTAATATTATTATTATGATTACTTAACTTTTCGTTATCTCGGTTTTTAAGCCGGTTTTCTGACCTAAGCCAAGTGCATGTTAGGTACCTGATTGGAATTTTGGATATCAGAGGATTCCGAGAATTTTATATATAAGAAGATGTTATGGATGAGGATTAATTGCGCTTAGCAAGATTGCTTGGCGAACGGTTTGTCAATAAAAGTTCTACAATGCCAGTGATGGGAGGCAGCATTATATTTGAGCCCATGGCAGTCCGTTAAATGGTATAAAGGTAGAGAAGAAGAATTTGTATCTCTCCTTAAACAGGTTCTTGACCAAACACCAAAATGTGTGAGATATAAATTAGGACCGTGTTTGAATAATAATAATAATAATAAAGTTATATGGGGTGATAGAAATCTTTATCAAATCAATGAATATTCGACATTTTGCAATGATAATTTGAAAGTAATTAATTTTCCATCTGAATTTATTTTATGTGCTGATAAAAATTGTTTTGACATTTCTCATAGGTTAATTATTGACAATTTATATTATGACATTGTAAGAATTATGCAGGAAGGGGCTGTTTTGACAAATAATTTAAATAAAATTAAACATTATAGAAATAAGAATATTATAGGCTGGAATAAACATATGTATGAGTTTTACAAAAATGCACGGAATAAGTTTAAACAACAGCACTTGCAATCACTCGGCGTCTCTGAAGACAATGGACAGCCAGTGGAAATGACACAACAAGTGATTCCACTTGCAGTGGTCCAACAACCTCAACAGGCTTATATTGTCACACCAGTGTCACACTTCCAAACTCGCGTCCAAGGTGCATGGTACAGACATTGACCCTGCAAAGCACCTGATTGGTGCAGTGTTATGGACTGCGCTACGTACCTAATTGAGATCTCTTGGCGACTGAATTGTATTAATCTTGCGATAAGCGCCGACGTAACTTTGGCAATAAGTTAGTGAAAATAAGTCTAACACTTAAATGCGACCAATCAGCAAATAGAGTTTGCGACTAAGGGTCTATCAAGATAACATAAGAGAGGTTTTAAAAATTTATCTTTAGCATCCATTTCTAGCCCCTTATTTTGTAATAAGAAACTGACATAACGAATGATGAAAAATATTTATCAATAGATTTAGAGCCTTGGGTAAATAGTTAGTTAAGAATATTTATGATATACATAGATATTGTAATGGAGATATTATTTTTTTTAAATATGCGAATTATTCAGTAATTTAAATGTGTCATTCACCATTTTACCATAGTTATTGTAATATAATATTAGTCTTACAATAAAATCAAGTATAATTCTGAAATTTATAGCTAATAAAAATACATTCTACATTAAGACAGACATTACTTGGTTGTGTGTAAACGATGGAGTAATCAAATAGTATGACTACTTGATTAATATGCATATTTCGTTTTTAGAACATGATGCCTGGACGAGCCAGTCAAGAGGCGTACCTACAAGCTCAACAGAGGCAAAACGCGCGGCCAGCGTACATGCAGGTAACTATGACTATGCAATAACAACTATTTAGCATACCTCCAACTTTTAATAAAAACATTAGATTAGATATGGAACTGTTAACTATTAAATAGTATATTATGCAGCTGATATATAATCATGTGTCCAAAAACACCCTGGGGAAGCCAGCTTATCGTATAACATGACATTTAAATTTCAGCAAGCACCGAATGTGACAATGGGCGCGATGGCCATCACGATATGTGCCTTCACCGTTAAAGCACGTGTTTAAAGCCACATATTTTCTTCAAGAAGAAAAAAAAAACAATAGAATCGCTGTTATCTGTCGAACTGAAATGACAGATGTATATGCACCAGGCTAAATCTAGATTTAGAGCTTAAAACTGACATATGGTTCAGATAGAGCCTATGTTCTTACTGGATACAGGCAATTTCAATTGAAACAATTGGACATCTATTTAGAAAGGTTATGCCCTCTCTTACATACAAAACTAAACCATAAAGAATCGTAACTTACTCTTACCACAGACCCAGTTATATTAGTCAGTTCTGTGCTCTTACTAACCCATAGGGTCCGGGTGCGAGAATTACCCCCCCAGACAATGATTTTTTACATCACCAGTCGGATATGTGACCGGAGAGTCTTGCTCAACAAACGATGACGATGATTTAAGCTCAGCCGTTTTAAGTGTATTACGGGCAGAAATCCGGCTTTTGGGCTTTCAAACAAACAATTCAGTTCTACTATATTTGTATAGATTGAAAACGGGATTTACTCACGATAAGAACCGGAAGACGTAGTTTTCGATGTTCATTTATCTCAATTAAGATTTCTCTAGATTGAAGTCGAAAAGTTCAAAGAAAATTCTGGGGCGAGCATCATATCTATAAAAGAGATCTAAGAATTTGTGTTTTGTAAATAAATAAATGAAATACGATGAAATACAAAAACATTTCAAGAAAAATAACTTGCAACAACCATACCTACACCCGGAAAAATAAAAGTACGGCTCGTGAGCACACTAACTAGATACAGAGATATCTTTACCTACTAATTGAAACACCAAGATGTCTTTGGATAATTGTGTCAATTTGGATTTGCTTTCTATTTCCTTCACTGATTGAAATTGATTGCTTTATATACTAAAATGTTAATTAATCTGCATGAGCAAAGAAAATATAATCACTACGTTTATGGATGAGTACATCTCTAGTTTTGAATGGCAACCTTACTTCATTCTGTAATATTGACAAACAAACTCAAAACAGTTGGAGAAACGTAGTGATTATATACTCTCTGGTAATTAAGTTCGGACTTCATTCGAGTTTCTGTTGGGGAATCAACTCGCGGTGGACAAAATTTAGTTTATTTGACTTGTCTAAAACGTTTGAAAACGAATATTGTTGTTGATTTGATATTATATGACAAACTTAAGATACATAGCACAAAGTGTCTCAAAATAGACTTTAAATTTAGTGGAGTTTATTTTGCACAATTCGTTTTTATTTTAGTTATTTATTTATCTCGATATCAGCGAGATCAGCGGCTTCCAATCTTTTGAAACAAAAAACAGAAACAAGAAAAAAGACGCCGCGCATCTCTGTATTTTTATTCTTGAAAATTAATGTGCGCTTTACAAAAACACGTGCTATAATGGTGAAGGCAAAACATCTTGATAGAACCGGCATGTTCTGAGTACTTAATGAGTTCGAAGGACATGGGACGTCAAGAGAGAAGTCCCTGTGTCATATGACTAAATTTAACAGTGGACGACCTAAGGTGTTTTTTGTATATCATAAGTAGTAGTGTTAGTCATAAATAATTGAAACAAAAAGACTATGTAATACTGGATAAATGGGACTTGAGTGATTTTGTAAGAAATAATACAACAATATCGAGCAACATAATCAGACATGTCATACTTAGTGTTAATGTAAATCCAGGCGTGTGAGTCGACCAGCACGATGGCCGTGAAGAGGAAACCGGCCGCGATGGCCGCCAGCAGCTGCAGGGATAGAGCCACCTCGCCTCCCTAACTATAACTACGAACCATTTACATGTTTCCACATAGCGTGACTAAAAAACAAAAAAACACAAATCACTTACTTTTAGCTTAATTTGAAAATATACATAAGAGTATTAAAAACGGAGAACTGCGCTGCCCACCATGTGGATGTCCCTGGCGGCGCTGTGCGTCTGAGAGCAGGAGCACATCGACTTGTGAGTACCACCCTCTCAGCATTATCACCTGCTGGGAGAGTCGATGTGGAGTCACTCTTGTACATTTTATTTAAATCAATACTGATATTGCAGATTGAACAAGTCTGATTCCCTCGAGGCTGGCTCCCAAGAGGGTCCGGAGCCGCGCCAGTTCTGCGTGAACCATGACGACGGTACCACGGCGGCCGTGATAAGAATAAGAATAATTTATTTGCATAAAACATGAGTGTATACATGGTATTAAGTTTAAAAAAAAGTGTTCTACATGGGCACAATGCATTTGGTCACAAATGTAGTTTAAAAAAAAGTGTTCTACATGGGCACAATGCATTTGGTCACAAATGTGATTTGTCTGTGAAATATTTCCTAATTAGTTGATTATTATTATATGTAGATACATCATTAAATATATTTTTATCAGTTATATAATACTAAAATTTGTCAAGAAGGAATTCATTAACCCTTAATTTGCCCGAACCACTTTTTTTTAAATTTAGTAGTTCTCTATCGATTTTGGGGGTGCTAAGGAATAGCTAAAGACGGAAATAGTACTAAAAAAAATCTCTTATCAGTAGTTTTTAAGATAAGGGGTGGGTACTATGCTGGACATTTCTAAATCCCCTAAGTTGTAATTGTTTGTTAAATGTGCAGTATACAACACAGTTTCTAAAAGTGTTAAAAATGGTTTCAATCGATGTGTTTAAATAAAAAACTAATTTTTTACTAAAAATATCAAGTATACTAAAAAAAAACATGAAATGCCACATTAAGTAATACTTAATTATCTTACTCAGTCTGAAATAGGAACACAAATCTATATCTATGTTGAGTTTCACCCAATATTTTAATGCAAGCTCTTAAAAAATAGCATGCATATTATATTATAGAGATTATGTTCACATTTGCGACTATTTCCCTTTGGGCTCTTGTAATCGGCTTTGTCAATTCCTTTCCTTGAGGGTGCATGTGGTTCATTAAAAGACACGACGGGAGAAGCAGTTGCAATGGCAGAAATGGAAGGTAATTCACTAGTGGGAGACGCCAATGATGGTAAAGAGGACAAGCTTCTGATATTTTCATATTCGATCCGATACTGGAGTTGGGAAAACTTTTCTAATAGCGGAGCTTCATAGTCACTATTTTCAATGAAATCTGGACTGTTTGGAGAGTTTTCATTGAGCAAATCCAGCCGTTCAAAGGATGAATCTAGAGAAAGAGCTTCTGAAGAAGATCTATACTTCTCTATTTCTTCCTCGTCCGATTCGGTAACATCGCCTTCCGATGACGCATTAATGATGGGCACAAGTCCAACAAGTTTTCTGCCTCTTGAGAACTTGTAGATGTTCTGAAAGTAATAAAAAACAGAAAAAAATATAATTATAGCCAAAACATATTTCAGTACTTACTTATACTTACTGTACATATAATATTATGTTGTTTTTAGTGATATTATCTAAAAATTTTAGTAAAATTGAAAAAATAATTAGTAAAATCTAGTATTTTTATAAATTTATCTTGTTAACGGTAAACCGAGCAAATGTCCAGTATAATACACATCGATAACAATATCATTTCACTACTTATTTAGAAATGGGAAGAATACTGGACATCAATATTTAGATAACATTAACACAAAAAACAATCATTTTATGGACCTTATTATTATATGTACCATCGCTAGTATTCAATGAAAAGAGTATACCTTATTATCAGACATTGTCATCTAACAAAAACCTTAAGAAAAAAATCACTTACCGAGAGCCCGCGCGACGAGTCCTCCCCCGATTTATGTTGACGGCCACTGACGAGAATCCCGCTTCCGCATGATCTTGGTGATTTTTGACAGGAATATCAAATATGTGCCAAAAGCACTCAAACTAATATTTGAGGCGATAAGTGTCCGGTTTTTGGTAAATATTATTTGAAAGTTGATGTACGGTATACTTCACAAATCTAAATTAAGGGTTAACTGTATAATAGCATTTATGTATAAGAATATTCTTAAGTCTGTTCTTAAATAGGGATTATCCTTGGCTATTTAACTGGTTGAAGAATAGAGTCTGTTTGTCAAGCAACTAAATCCAGGGCTTATTTTATTATTCTATGCCAGGGCGTTATTAAAATAAATTTCATGAAAATAAAATGAGAAATAAGCAATGCTCTAAATATGCCTGTGAATTGAATTTTTTATCTTGATTTGAAGACTTATGAAAAACATCAAATTTGGAGTTCTTCTTATATATGTATATCTTAAACCAATTATAAATTTTACATTTACAAAAAAATACTTGTCATATCAGAGAGCTATATAACATGAACATTCTTCATATCAGTTCTGGTCAACCAGGGTAATTTAAATTTAATTTAATTTAATGTCATAAGTTTGTATTTTTGTAATTTGTATGTATGTGGACAACCTGACTGAATAAAGAAACTTGTGAAGTGAAACTTCTATAGAATCGTAGTGATTTCAAACCGGATGCAAAAAGATGAAACGTTTTGGAACAGCACGAACACTTTGAATAACATAAACCCATGTTTAAATGACACCGCAAACATAAACTCAATCGTTTTCTACTTGGAGACATGTCAGAAAATGTATTTTCCAAATTTACTATGCAAAATGTTCGAACAAGTTACGACAAGATTTTTCGAAGGTGATACAGGCAAAAGGCCGCGCAATTACTGTATTTTTTTTAATTAAGTAGGTACAAAAAACATTACAATGCAAAAGTACATTATATATTCTACCATAACAATTGGCACAGATTATAAAAGCTGTATCACTATAGAAAAGGCTTTGGAATTTGTCCAAGAGGAATTAAATGTAATGTACCTACAGCATAGGAATGACAGCGGTGACCGCCGCAACGTAGCGCAGCAGTCATCATCATCAAGGTACCGTACGTAGCACCTAATTTTGCCATTCCTAAAGCGTTTAATTTTGGTGTACAAAGGCCTATGCCCATGCAGCCGTAATCGCAGCAGCATCCACAGCCGTGGCGTCCAGCTTTTCAGTTCCAACACCAGCCGTATCAGCGTCCACTCTTACAACCATCTCGTACGCAGCAGATGTTTCGGGCACCCCCGCCTAATTGAGAGATTAGGCCTTAATTCACCACGCTGGCCAAGTGCGGGTTGGTGAATGTCACATGTCCTTCAAACTCTTTTAAAGTTCTCAGAACATGCCGGTTTCCTCACGATGTTTGCCTTCACCGTTAAAGCACGTGTTTAAAGCGCACATAAATTTCTCAAGAAGAAAAATCCAGAGGTGCGTGGCAGGGTTTGAACCCACGACCTTCGGAATGAAAGTCGAGTGTCCTCCCACTTAGCCAACACGGCTTTTTCGATTTATTTAGCTATTTATAAATCGGAATAACACAAAAGTAAGTAAGTTTGAGTTTGGTCACGTAAGTATATGAAACTCAAAGCCTTTCAAATCCGAGATTATGGATCTACCTAGTTCAAGATTGTTTGTGTGTGTTTCCTCGTTTGTGTGGGTATTGTTGTATTTTATTTATATTATTTTGTA